>CM032665.1:4525932-4645943 GCA_019095985.1 Streblospio benedicti | reverse complement strand
TCCCCCTCCTCACCCGGTGGTGAGCCTGAGAGCACCGTGGTGCTTTACGTGGTCACACCACGGACTTCCATTCCCTCACCGGTGGTGAGATCAGGAACATCCGTGATGGTCTACGTTCATCCATGTCGATTCGGTCGGGTTATCCATCCAATGACCGGGTGTGTCGCCCACACGCCAATCAGATCCTGGTCACGGCACCAAACTGTAAGCTTTTTGGACTTGTACACGGCTCCTGGTACTTGTCGAGGCGCTCACACCGCCTGGGTTCTCGTTGTGTTTGTCCCAATGATACGTAGGCCCACACTACGGTCGTACAGGGCCTCTCCCAAGACCAGATTGACGGCCCCACACGGGGGGACTTCACACTGGTGCTGGTAGCGACGACTTCAGACCGTGTCACACGCCAAGCTGAATATGTATCAAAGAGGATACTAGATCCGAGACACGTATGCACGAGGGTCTAGTAACCTTATTAATACGTGAGTATAGTTTGGAAGGCCCCGAATCTACGAGATTCGGGGGTGTTGGTTCCTACGATGTTGTCGCAACAACCTCTCAAGCTAAACTGACGGCTATTCCGTCTTCGATTTGCGAAGTCACATAAAACTGGTTAAAACCGGACAAAACCAGTGTTTGTCCTGTTTTAACCGGTCTGTAACCTAGCAACGGGACACATCGGGACACCGCGAGACACCGCGGTACGTCATAAATGACGTGCCTATGGAAAGTGCGAGCGTAGGACGTACGGGCCATCACGGTGCGGGGTCAATTAGGAATTGGCTAGCTAATGGGGACAATGCTACAATTGTCCCACCCCGCACCTCTAACTAGCGTTAGCTCACAATATAATAATATAATATAGTATAATCTACTCATAACATAGTCAATGCATGGGCCTTTGGTTTTCAAGCCATTGGGGTAACTAGTGCTTGGCAGATGTGTACCAATGGCCCCACAGTGGTAGACATAATAGTTTAATAATAAATATGGTATGTTTATATGGCCCTCCAAGATGCATCACGGAGATGAATTACCATCCAGAACCATGTAAACAACATATTTAATATAATACTGCCTTTATAGCGGCAGAGGCATATGATATAGCATCACTGATATTGGCATAGCATAGCTGTGGCGGATCAAGATTTGTATGGGGGTGAGGTTTCTGCAAGCATGGCGTAAAACATGAATGGTACATGTATCAACTATTAAAAAAATAACACTCCTCCACTCCACACACCTATTACTATTGGATCCACAATAGAAATTTAACAAGTCACTGCGTTGAGCTAACATAATTGAAACAGCTATTTAGAACTGTATTCGCCATAGATACGTAGGTTACTATTTATTTCTACCTTTACACTTTCGTTGCTGTTAAATCCAGGAATTATTCAGTTTTACAATAAACCATTGGTAGCGTTGGCATGCGAATTGATGTCCTTGATTTCATGTGCTGGTTGATGCATGTTTGGGTGTCAGAACTGGAAAGAGCTGTTACAATGTCACTTATGTGCCAATCTAGTAAATTCTTAAGGCTGCGCCCATGTGCAAGTAATTCTTTTGATGAAAATTTGAAAAGTAAAAAAATTCCGCCTTTTCCCCAGAAACATCAAAATTTCATATTTAATGCTTATCTACGATCTGGTTCAAAACCTTAAGTCCAGATTATTCCTGGTCACCCGGGGAACTCTGTTTTACTTAACATGGATGTTTAGAGTAGGTGACTACACAAACTAGCATACTGATATAACAAGAACGAAACAAAGACAAATTTTTGTAACATATTCCTTTATTCAGGATAAAAATATAAAAGCATCGATATGAAACGCAATGATGGATAATATACAGTGTGACATAGTAATGTAAAAATTACTGTAAACTTTACAACTTTTACTGTAATTTTTAAATGAAGACAAGACCAGCATTTAAAGCCCCAAAGTAACAAAAAATTCATTAACTGCAAGGTGTAATACCTTATATTTGGTAAGCCTTCAATCAATATAATTTATTCTACAATACAATGCTATTATTTCCTCTCTCATACCGATACTGCATTGACATGACTTTAAAGGTGGCAATGTTAATTCCAAAAGACTTAAGTGTCCTGCATTCTTACACATTTACAATGAGCACAACAAAAGAATTTGCCACTCAAATTGCTTCAAAGACATTGTTGGAATATTTACATGAAAACATGCAAATGGATTTATTGTTAATATGATGTGACAAATAATTGTGTTATGCTAAGCAAAAGTTAAACAATGTTATGTATCCATCATGCAGTCTAGTCTTAACTTTAGGAATGATATTACTTTTTGCCACCCGATTCCTGTTTTGCTTCCATCGCTTTTTGCTGCTTTTGCCTCATGATCTCCGCATCTCTAGAAGATAAAATAAAACAATTAGCATTTTACTTATTTCTTATTGACTGTAATTCATATCGAAATATGAACTACCCAGTACTCAATATTTTTTTTAATAGTGAAAACTTTTATTTTCAAAGGCAAAGTAAATAGTTAACAAGTCAAATATTTGTTGAAATATGTTGAATTATACTAATCAAATTATATAAATTTCTATGTAAATAAATTCTTAGTAACACTCATCATTAAAGTATGGGCCTCACAAATGTATGTAAAATCTTTTGAATCTGGGTACATGTTTAAATATGCCTGATATTGGCAGATTATTACTTCAATAAAGTATAACTAAAAGCTCTGCTATTATATGTAATTGACAAAGGAAAGCTGTGATTGTTCTGTGTATACAATGGGGGACTTAAAAGCGCCGGGTCTGAGACCTGTAAGATTTTTACTGAATACTCGGACTACTAGACATTAGGATCTAGCCAGTCCGTGAGTCTGGTCAAGATTAATGTCAAGATTAGCGTGGATTTTGTAATTTTTTTAAATATTCGTCGGACGAAATTACTCGTTTAAAAATTTAATGGATACCAATAGAAACCATGTTAATACCATTTTTGGCTAGACTTTTGTTTCACCAACAACTTCTTCGGGCCCGAATGAAAAATCTCAGAGGGTCACAGGAAAGTGAGGGAGGCCATAGAAATCCGCACCCGCCGACCCGAGCTGAACCGTGACACCGGCTACGAATTGCCCCCCCGTGTACTCGACACTGCTGTCACATGACTGCCGCCACCATGGTGGTCATGTGACCCTCTGAGATTTTCATTCTGCCCGAAGAAGTTGTTGCGAAAACAACGAAAGTCTCGCCAAAATGGTATTAACACTGGTTTCTATTGGTATCCATTAAATTCTTTAAATTATGAATAAAGAAACCCAGGATGAATCAAACATACATTCAGAAATTACTAGTATTATTGCTCGCACGGGTGCGGCCATATTTGTTTACATTCAGAGCGCCACCACTTTGACTGGTTCACGCCGGTAGCGTTGTGATAAATGCATGTTGCGTCGGGCACCAGTAAACACTTGCCAAAATGGCGACTGGTAATAAGGAAACTGATGTTAATATGTTGAAATTTCTTGCTGTACGCTTAAGATATTATAGTAACATTAACATTGCATCTTACTTGTGCTTTCTTTGTTCCAAACTAGCTCCAGATTCCTTGTTTTTGCCTTTATTCATTTCTTGCTGCTTTTTCAAGTTCTTAGCACGGGCAAGTTCTCTCTGGTTACCACCTGAAATTTGTAGTGGGCCGATTATAAAGGAATATATTTTCAAAATTTCAATGGTTCTTGAGACAAAATTTGATAATGCTTGCTACAAATTTACAATATCAGGGGATATCATGGCGACCGCTTAGAGAGGTGTTATAACAAAGAATCAACCTTTATATTGTCAGATCGATGTCAAGAAGGCGCTAGTAAGTGGTAACTTTTGCTGGGGCCACAATTTTGAATCTTGTAAGAACTCAAACTACTAAATACATGGATTCAGACTATTAGACAGGGGTATTCCAACTATTTTTATAAGATTATTTTGTTATTGGTATCTCCATCAGCATTTATGTGTGAAATGGGGTAGTTCTCTGTCAGAGAAGTTCACTACTTTGAATGGAGTAAGGCAGAGAAGTATTTCTTCAATATTTTTTAATGTTTACATGAAATGATTTGAGTGATAAATTAAAGCATGCTAATGCAGGATGTTATTTCAACAGGTTTACTATGAATCACACATTTTATGCAAATGACATCTGTCTTTTAACTCCCTCCCCTGCTGGCTTGCAACATATTGTTGATATCTCTGTTGAATATTCTGCAAATAACACTATAACTTGTAGTGATAAAAAGACAACTTGTATTTTAAACATTCTTCTAAGAAGAGATAAAATGTACCCAGTATATGGCCTTGAATTATGTACTCGTTCAAATATTTAGGAATTCATTTGTTGGATTCTAACAAAGACCATAACGACATGTTACAACATCGTGGTCATATATATACAAAAGGTAACTTCTTAATCAACAAGTTTTCGACTTGTTGAGACTCTGTTAAGTTAACTATTTTTAAAACATTTTTATTTAACATGTAAAGTAGCCAGCTATGGTGTAATTATACAAAATCTGTTTTGCAAATTTGAAAAGATAAAGGTTGCTAATAATACTCATGCATATAGGAAATTGTTTAACATATAGTGTGGTCAAAGCATGAGTGAAATCTTTGTTAAAAACAATGTTAATACAGCCGCCAGCTTTAGCAAGGCTGCCAAAGACTGTTCCTTTATATAGATTTGAGAAATACGTCATCTTGGATTTTTTCCCTGACATCTTGCTAAAACAATGATTTAATCTAATCTTGGGATCTGAATAGGGATGCTGTAATTATGACATAAGCAGTTTCTTTACTTTATGTAACAAATAACGGAAATAAGCCTTCTTTTCGAAAGCAGTCATATTTTTATATAAAATGCCATAAACAATTGGAGAATAATGTAAATAAGAATGTTTATTTTTCTTACATACGTGGCCCGTATAATAACGTCTGGAACAGGAAACGTAACCAGACCCAAGGACGGCGTTAGTTAAAGCGTATTATGTATTTCACATTGTGAGAAGCCGGAACATGTGTTTAACTCAGAATCTCAGCAAAATGTTTTATTTTATTATAGATCTATTAAATACATTGTAAACACGCATATAGATCTAGGTCTTTACAAAGTGGTCATACTTTCCCAAAAAGTACAAAAATACAAAAACAAACTGCGGCTGATTTAGGCAATGCCTATTCATATTAAATGTTATTCTGAGAAAAACACTATCAATTTCGGTCTCTTGTGACTTGTGAATTCAGTTTTCTTTTATTATGACTAGAGCACTGCACACCTAGTTCCTGCATTTTAATGTTTAAACAATCGTAACACAGCTAATATGTATACATAAGCAGTTGCTTAAGGCCCAAACCCCTCATATGATACACCACGCCGTAACCCGGGTTACCGTGATACCCCGGCCCGTGAAAATAATAAAAAATTCATTTTTGAGCTAATTAATTAATTTTTTTTCAACATCAATACCCCGGCATACAGTGATGACTGGTAGGCTGCTGTGGTATCAAATTTTGTTAATATTCATAAGCAATATGTTTAAGTTTTGTCACAATAAAAACATCTTATCTATTCTTAATTTATTAAAACTCGATTTCCAACCTAGTACATTGTGACAAAACGAAAATGCACATCGCCGTCATTCTTTTGGTGGTCTGCCTTTTAGCAACGACCGATATACGGAAATATCACGGGAGAAATGGGGAATTACGACATGCCGGGGATATTTTATGACAATTCAAATCAAATGGCGGATCACAGATAAGGTGTTTGACAGCAGTCTTATGAAAGCTGCATGGGCTCCGTGGTCGGCTCCGTATATAGTGTGTTTCTTTGAAAACGAATAAATGATGGTGTCAACTACGCAGATATTTTGCCGATCCCGGGAATAAACAACCAATTTTTTAAACGTTTTCACTCAGATATGTTGTAAATAATCATCTATTATGCATGAAAACGGTTTCAGTAGTAAATTTTTTTCACTAGGTGTAAGAATAATTACGCAGTAGTTTTATAAGCTCCACAACCTTAAACATTGAACTATTCCCGTTTTGATAAACATACATTCGCAGACAGACCACGGGATTTCAAGTGGCAATATTCAATGGGACAATGACAGCTAGTATCCTCATGTACCTTGACATTTCTATGTAAACTTTGAGAAATAGAAGCATCACTGTTTTTATTTGTGTAATTACTTCTCCATAGCCGATATGAAAGTGTTACGTTATCCATAATTGAGTACAGTAGGTGCAACCACCACGTTTATCAACGTACGTGTGACGTAGTTATCTGAACGTGATGTACGTAATTCGTTCGGGGTCACGCGTACTAACACGGGGTCATCCAGTGCGTTTTGCTGAAAATTGTACTGAAAATCGTGCTGAATTCTGAGTTGAGTTCATAGCCTACAGACTTTGTGCGTATAGTCTTAACCAACCCAATCGGGGCTTGGGTATTAATTAACCCACAATAGTGTTTGATGTGTCAAAATAAAGCTACTTACTTCTATTGTCGCATGATAAACACAATTATTACGATTCATTAAAATTATATGATCTATGTACATTTTGTTGCATGCACACCCAGTTCGTGGGTGACGATAATTATTTACATTAGATCTTAGTAGAAATTCTATTTTTTCACTCTGGCACCAGGAAAGCAATAATTTTTAAAGTAGTAATATTCTGTGCTAATTGTTTGGAGAATAACAATTTTATTTAAATAACACACGAACTGGGTGTGCAGTGCTCTAGAAGTACAACTCTGGAATTGACATTTATTTAATTTTTGATATTTCATTTACATTTATAAAAAAACATTAAGACGCATTATTTATTGTATGTGTATGTTCTACCAATGTACCATGTGAGATAAACTTCATTATTTTAATTCAATTAATATTTTTTTCAAAATCATAAGTCCATGGTCGCTTCCAAAGTCATTGCGTTAATCATAGATATTTAGATGCAATGATTAGAAGTGTTGTTTTTTGCATCACAGTACAATAAAGGGCAACGTGAAGATATTCAGTGTCGTCTTTGTTGCCGTTGGGTCATGTACCTTGCCAGGCGGGCTAGAATCATCTAGGACATTATTCTGGGGACTAAATTAGAGCTTATATGAGATTTTAGATAACTACGGCAGCACAATAAAAATAATATATATTTGAGCTACATTCTTACGTGTCATTTTAGCTTGTATGTCAATAAATAATGGACAGAATTCGATAAATTTTAATCAACAACTAAAAGTTGTGAAACGTCAAATTTTACTTCCTCCTCTAATGCGCACGCGCAAATTAGTTCACAATATCTTTCTTGCTAACGTTTCGGTTTGTGTAAAAATCTCATGAAATAAAAAAATATTTGCTGCTTATCAACAATAAAAGATTATGCTCTATTTCATATACTGTTCTACGTGTTTGCAAAGTGTTAAGTTATAAAATTTGGATATCTAAACAGCAAGACCAGTTATGTATAAGTACATTTTATGAAATCTTTAATTCATATTTGCTTTAGCCTTTATAAAAAGGTACAGTAAGGACTGGCAAGCTAAACATGGAACTATCACTGTGTAAGTCGAGACTAGGATTATTATTATGACATCCGGAAGCGCGGTTTTGTGAAGAAAAATATAAATTTTGTAAAAGTCCAATTTTTGTACGTTTGATAATTTTGAAGTTTCACATACATACATAAACTACGACCGTTATACCACTTTAATGTGTTTGTTTTCTCTGTAAATTTGATCATCTTGAACTTGATCCGTGCGGATGGGTAGTCGTAGATTGTAGACGAGTCACAATTTGACAGATTACAAAAAGCTTTGCACATGTTATCGTCAAAGGACCAGTGATCGAGGGTGGTTGTATACTGATATGTATATAACAACAGGTGCGGGTCAGGGTTCCGAGAATCCGCTATTGTCGCCAATAATATCGTCATTTTTGCCGCGGCGATAATGGGTGAATTTACCGTGGCGTCAGTGGGCGCCAAATGTTCACGAAATAGCTAAGCTGCTTCTTTGGGGGGTTACTATATACTCATCGGTCCATTAAACTGTCTTTTTTTTCTATATGTACAGATTCTCACAAACTTTATCGAAACTTCAATTTCAAAAACTTATACAATATGACATAAAAACAATTAAATATTAGTCCGAGAACTTTGGTCTTCGTTATGATCCCTCCAAACTAGTAAAAGTGAACCCGAAATTCAGAAAAACCCTATAGGGTGAACCTCGTTCATATTTGGTATGTATATATAAAATTGGTATACTTTACCGGCCACCTATAGAAGAAAAAGATTAACAACCGGCCAAATAGACATTTTGCTGACCAAACATCACCTGTAAAATACTGCAGTAACGCATCCTTCATCGTGACAGTACATGCCTATACTTTCTTCCATATATGGCAAGTTTGATATCATTTTAAAGGTCTATACATACGCTTGACGTTGCCAATCATTGATTTTTCCTATCCCATTTTCTAAGAAATAAAAAATTAGTTTTCCTGTGAAAATGCGGGCTTTGTTTACATCTGTGTTTGAATACTGCAGGTGCGTGCCGGTAAATGCTTCTTTTTCACGTCGCCGATAAACAATTGTATTTTTTACTTTCAAATCAATGCAAAAGGATAGTATTTAGTATGTACAATGTTTGTTCATTGATAATTTAGGTTGTCATAGAATGTAAGCAACATAAAATGTCTTTTATTGTCGTGTATTCTAATATCGGCAGGTGCACGACAGCATGAACATCGGCCAAACCGCGCTTGACATTGGCCTGAACAAGGAGCCAACTACCTGTAAACATAGCCAGCCTTTGTCACACACCATCAGCCTTTATCAAATATCCTATTCGTAAACAAGGCTGGATTAATGGACAAATTTATCGTCTGTGCAGGAATTAAATGGTAGTAAATATGACAAAATTGAAGTAAATCCTACAGGTATTATAAATATGCTACATATTCCTATGGGCATGCTCACATAACATTATATAACCATATAATAGGTCTACGTCTTCATTTTTAGTACTTAAAATGACGTCACGTCCAAGTATTTCTACCAAACAACACTTCTAATACCAAATATAGACGGTGCAATTTACATGGCCGTGACGTCATTCCGGCAGTTGATTCCCTTTAGTTATATACAATATATAAAGGCCAAGGTCGTTGAAATGCCCTGTGGTTATGGTCATCGTTATGGTGCATGCGGAACAAGTCGTGAACTGGTACTTGATTGATTGATTGATTGATTTGAGTGAATCAGTTTTGATGATAATAGCAGAGGGAGGCCACGTGGTGTTGGTACACGTACCTCCAGAGGCAGGCTGGGTAGCTAACCTAACGTATTCACCTTTGAGTGTTTTCATCGTTGATTTCACTACTGCGTCGACCAAACCCAGCCGCATATATTTGGTTAGCTGGGTAGCCAACTGAGCCTCAGGGATGGGGTGATCACACTAGCTATAGTTTTCAAACTAGGTGAGTTCTTTTACGTGCAGAGTGGTGACTGTCCTCTACACGGGACACGCCTTTTAACGAGGTTTCCGAACCTCTGCTTAATGGCGTCGCTACCGTCTAGTAGTATTAAAGACTATGGTGGCGACGTGCTGTGTGGAAATCAGCAATTCAGTGGCAGACGTACGACGTATTGGTTTTGGCGACACTGTGTCTGCCATGACCGGGCCGCGAACTTGCGACGCAGACAAATCCTGTTTTCAAGTCGTACGCGCTAACCACTGAGCTACTGAGGTCGACAAGTCATAGCTACGAGCTGTGGCTATTCGATACTACATAACAACTGGGAAATATATCTATTTAAAAAATTGCATGCAGAGTACACAAACCCGGACTCAAATGAATTGCTTAATATTTATCTTATCAATCTCATTAATTTGGGCGACTTTTAGCCTGTTGTTATGAATATATTTTGTGAAACTGTCTGCGATAATGGAAGAAGTTATCGGCGCCGCCATTTTGTCGGCCAGTGCGCATGCGCACGACCATCTCGTAGTGATCCTTTCAGCTCCGAGTTCACCAGTGGTAAACACCAGATAAACCTGTATCGAACAGTTTTCACCACTCATGAACTCGTCTTTACCAAAATACGAGTTCGTTCCGAACACCACAATACTCTAACCTCTCCTATCGGCTATATCCACTTGTTACACCCACGGTTCCACTTGTGTGACATAGATTTACATCTAAAGGTCATATTGATTTGGTTAATGGTACACTAGCCCTAGCCACAAAAACTGTAGCATTGTATAAATACTGTAGCGCCCAGCAGGCAAAAACATGAGTTGTCACCCCCATTATGGTGGAAATTTTGTTGAAATCAAGTGTAGTGTTACACGAACCTGATATCCACATGGATTTCATACATCTTTACTCCCCATCAATTCCATGTGTAAAAATGAAACTAATATCTACGTGGATTTCTTACATCTTTACTCCCCTTAATATCCACGTGTAAAAATGAATCAATATTGACGTTGATTTCATAGATCTTTTCTCCGCTTCAAATCCACCCGATGCACGTGCACTTGTCTTTCATTTACCGCGGCAGAGCGCTGATTGGCTGAACTTATTTGAACCAATGAGAGCGGAGGTCAGTTTTGAATCATGGGAAATGCAGAATGAACGATCAAAATTCATACAAAGTGGAATAATTTTATAAATAATTGATTTTTGTGGATATAATAACACGAATTCACACAGCGGATACCACATAAACCGATTTTATAAGGATATACTGAAGCACAGTTACGTCTGCACGATGTATCACGCGATATTCACGATAAAATGAGCAAAGTCTTTGAGAACAAATTTTCTGGACATTTCTGGGCATTTTCTGGCATGTAAGCATTATAATATATGTTTTTGTTTGTTTTATGTTGTTTTTGATTGCCTGATGCTATGGTGTTATTGTAGGATCGCGGGAAGTGACAGAAAAACATCTTGGAAAATGACAATCTGACAATTTTGCACCGATGGTGGAAATAAAGTTGATAATCCACTTAGAAATACCCCCACATTTCCGCCAAAAATACCCCCACATTTCTACCAGAAATACCCCCACATTTCAACCTGTAATACCCCCACATTTCAACCCAAAATCCACGCTTAAAAATGTTGCAGGTTACACGTTATTTCAATCAAATATCCACGTGGATAAGGAAGCTTCGTTTCTACATGGATTCCAGCATCAATTGCCCACTGGGCGTGTGTTGGCCGGGTTCTTCTATTTTACTAAAATGCAGCCCTCACTGTCTTAAGTGTTTGTGTACATACCATTTTGACAATAGCAGTATAAGAATAACAGTTTGTTGGGTTTTAGTCTCGGCACGAAGAAGTGGGGCCTTCAAAAATGGCGCTCCTGTTTTTATATGGAGGGTCACCGAGTCCGGGGAATACCTGCCGGGTTAGAAGGTCCCAAATGTGCCACAGTCTGACACGGAATTCATTCTACTCCCTGTACTCGAGCGCCCTACCCAGTGGGCAATTGATGGTGGAATCCATGTAGAAACGAAGCATCCTTATTCATGTGGATATTTGGTGGAAATAACGTGTAACCTGCAACATTTTTACACGTGGATTTTGAGTTGAAATGTGGGGTTATCACAGGTTGAAATGTGGGGGTATTTCTGGTAGAAATGTGGGGGTATTTTTGGTATTTATTGTACCAAAACTTCTACCATTTTCCTCATAAAGGATAATCACTTATGCATTACTGTAAAACTAGAAATGTTTGTGCACGATTTAATTCGCAAATTTCGCGGGTGGTGTAAAAACGCAAAATTAAATAGTCAGCAAACATTAATAGCCAATGATTAGTAGGCTCAGAAGGCCCCAAAACCGCGAAATTAAATAGTCACAAAATAATTGATAGACAAAAATCACAAAATTTAATATCCGCGAAATATTCTAGTTTTACAGTAATAGATAATATCACAATAACACACACTAATAGGTTACATATTATTAGATTGTGCCATAATGCACACATTATCCATATTAGAACAATAATTCCCATTACTCCCATTATAAATCTAATTCAAATTAAATTCCAATTCTTCTAAAAATGTCTGTAAACCCCACCCTTCTTATTGTTAGTGTATAATGATCTAACTTAGAGTTCATCATTACATCTGCTTTCATTGCAAGTATCACGATACCCTCCCGGACTTGTTTCTCTAATGGTTTTGTAAAATTTTTATCTATTTTGAATCCGAATTTGACCTTTTCCCCTTCCCCATATTTCTCTATAATGTGCTTTGCAAAAGCGTTTTTGTTCTAGTTCTGGACAGGGTTTTGTATGGCCTTTAGGTGCTGTTGACCTCTGACATGTGTTGACCTACTTGTTTCGCCAATATATAGGCTCTCGATCCCTTTCTCTGCACATGTCTTACATTCACCTTGGTATACAGCCCCTTCTTTATTACAGTTCCCTTTTCCTCCAACGCATGTATAACACAGTCTCCTATCTCACAGTCAGTCTCTTCTTTTAACCCCGGCAGTAAGTGACATAGTTTTTGACCTGCTCTTTCAACTGTCCCTTTACCCACTTACTGGACAACACTTTTAATTTTGTGTTTCAGCTCCCCTTTGGGCGTTGGTGGTACGAAAAGTACAGTATCAAATGGCTTGTGCCATTCAACTTTGGCCCTGGCCTTCTCTGCCCTTTCTCTCTGTTCTGGTAACCCTTTGGGGGGTACAATGGTACCGTGCCATTGTTGTCACTTTCTACCTGGCTTTCATATGCCTTCATTCCAGAAATTATAATGTCTAATCTTGCCTTTGCTCCATATCCACTAACTTTGAGCCTTATGCTGTATTCATTTAAATGTTTTAATTGCTCTTGTTTTCCTAACCTCTTTGACGTGTTCCTTAGTATTCTCACTACTTACCATGGTTCCCACAGCTCCCGATTATCGGGAATTAGCAATTATTTTTTTATTTGACCTCCCGGCCCGGGAAATAGCAATGAATTCTAGAAATAATGGCTGAAACCGGGAAATGCCCGTGAATTGTCAAAATCGTAACGCAATTGTAAAAAAAGACCTAATAATTGCTCGTTCGAGTTCTACACGATATACCTCATTCCCAAATACACAGTGTTCATCGTTTTTCGTGCATAACCAAGATGAAACGCGCCATGAAAGGAATGCTTTGATTGGCTGCAAACGGGAATATTGCTCTTTTTCAACCAATCACCTTCGTCCTTGTAAATTGTCTTTGGAAGCACTGTGGATTCTCATGTGCCTGGTCAAGTGTGGATTCTCGTGTGTTTGGTCAGATGGCTGTTTTGAAGGATGGCACCACTGTAAAACGATAGTCAAAAATTGTAAATATCCAATGCATAGTCTTGGGGATTTGTGGGAGATTATGTCAAAGTATCACAGTGAGGAGCTACCTGGCCTCCTGAAACTTGTGTGTTTAGCGGCAACGCATCCAGTGCATACAAGTGGTTGTGAGCGAACATTTAGTGTACAGAATATGACCCTGACTGCTCGCAGAAATCGTTTTAACGCACAACACTGTGATCAGATAATGAGAATAATCATGGAAGGAGAGAACATAAGAGTTTAACTTTATTGGAGCCTTAGAAAAATGGAGGCATCAGTGTACCAGGAAAATTTTTTCAAACACCAAGTGATTGAAAATTCTGATTTCAATATAATGGAATTTCAAAAAATAAACATAAATCATAATAACATTATGTATGTTTTGCGATTAAAACAAGTATTTGGTCAGTGAAAAGGTCAGTGAAAAGTCAGTGAATTTTGTCATCCCTTCACTGTGGGAACCATGACTTACTGAGCTAAACTAATCCATTTCATTTTGTACTGCATGGCCGAGTTATTCATTAAGACTAAAGTTCACCATTTCTTTTCTGTAGTACGTGTACACGTAATAACTTGTAAAATCATTGAAAAACGAAACATTATATAAATACCTCCATTTCATCAAAATAAAAAAAAACTACTTTCTCAGAAAAGGAATGCACCTTCTAGACAGAGCTTCTAGACACATCTATTTCAAAAACTTCAGGGGGAGCATGTCCCCAGGCCCCCCTAGCTATACTTATCGCCTATGGCGCTCGTATGATAGGCGCTCGTAACCGTGCCTTCGGCGCTCCCCTTTTCAGCAACTTCGGATTTTGGCCAGTGCCCTTTTAATATCACCTGCCAAATTTTGGCAGGTGCCAATAATATTTGGCTAGTACTCCTGTTATAGTATTGGCCACATTGGCTAGAGGTGTTTGAAATGAGAGATATTCCCTGCGATCATAGATAATGATACTGGGAGGGAAGTCCAAAAAGGTGGGGGGGTCGTCCAACTTTTCTGATTCTTTTTGGGGGGTGGTTGAACATTTTTATTACGCTACTATATATTTTTTCAAATATTTTCCTTTTAGCAATGCAATGACTATATAGAGGACTTTTTCTTTTAACGGGTGGATGGGGGGCTCACTCAATTTTTAAAATGTTGATGGGGGGGAGGGGTCGGTTAACTTTTTTCTTCAAGCCCCAAAAAATGGACGATCCCCGGGTATCTTTATTTATGATCATTCCCTAATTTCCTCAGCCGTCACTGAGAAGTGGATCATAGACTCGTGAGAGCTGGTGGGTCCCCCCGAGCTGGTTAATGACCTGCCTGTTGATGCGGATATGTATCGCCTCCTTGATCGTTCTCGTTTTCCAGTCACTTTCGATTACGCTAGTACTATCCCAATCTACGTCATGGTTTTGTTGATTGACATGGACCTTTATTGCTCCGTTATCGTGCTTTTATTAATCTCAGTCAAGACTCTTTCTTAATGGAGCTTGTGTATGTCTTCATTTTGTTGTTATCCACGTCTTTCACATGTTCTCGTTAAGTCTTTGACCCACTTTTCGGCGGCGGCCGAGGAGATTAGCTGCCTTTCGTGCGCAATTAGTCATTTCAAAGATGTGAACAGCTGTTGACGAAACTGTCAACGATTTTGTAAGTTCATTGTGTGTTGTGAAACTAAGAAATGACTGTATATATACATTACCAACACAATGAACACGTTCAAGGAAATAGGAGATGCCTTTTTAAAATTATTGGCAATTGTTATAAATTGCATCACTATATATGAAATAAAGCATTATGTAAAAAATGTATGTAGTTTCCTTTTTATGATATATGAAAACAAAACATCAAATAGTTATTGTAATAACCTGTAAGCATCGTCATGAGTATTCTCACCAAAATTCACCAATTAAATTTAGTGATGCAGGAGATATTACAAATGCTCAAGATCAACTATTTAGTTTAAATAATTACATAGAATCGCATATTACTACAGATTATGTCAAAATAATTCAACAACTAACAATTGACATCTGCTTGTTTACGATGTCACTTTTATACGTAGCTGGTGTGAACCTGTACTTTTTCTGTCACTGTTTAATGTCATACATTCTACATTCAACATAGTACAAATGTAGTGTTGGAGTTGGCAGATAATGTACACAAAGTATTTTAAAAGTTGCTGGGAATTGTTTCACTTATCACTGTCTTATGAATAGGATATACCGATTATAACAAATTATATTGTAATCTAAGCATCGTAGGCCTATTCAAACTTTTTGAATATCTGCTGCTCTTTCCATTGTGACCATGGAAAAGTGTGAACTGTGAGTCTGCAAATATTCCGCAAGGCTTAGATTGATATTGTATGAGTAAAAATGACAATTTTTTTAACATGGCAGCTTGAATGAAAGATAACTTGACCATATAAGTCACAGCCCCACAAGGGATACCGTATTCGTTCTAATAAGTGCACAATGGGCTTACAACAAACAAATTTCAATCAAAAACAAAAACAAGCGATTTCTAATAACCGCACCCTAAAAAATGTTCGCGGTTCATGCATTATGACTATCGTTTGCTTCGCAATAAAACAAACAAGATTTATTTAATTTAATCTCTGTTAACGGGGGTGCACTTATTAGAACGAATATGGTAATTTGAAATTACTTCACAATCTCATCAAAGTTACTTGTAATAAGTCCAGCAATCATAAATTCGAACTTTTTCCAATTCATAATTTTGTTTTTATTTTTCAGAGCAAAAATGCCAAAATCAAAAGAATTTAAGGATTCATCAGAATCTGACAGTGATGGAGATAACACTGTAAGTATTATTTAGATTTTATTGAAGTTCTGTTGAAGAATTTGGTTTTATATCTGTTTTAAGAAGGTTCAACAAAAGCATTAAGATAGTTTTTGACCATCATTCAATCATCATGTTCTATTTTGTCAATATTTCAGCCCAAAGCTAAGAAGTTCAAGCCAGAAAAGAAACCAGAGAAGAAAAAGTCATCAGAAGGAGCATCTGCTGACAGTGGAGATGGTTTGATGCAGGTTTGTAAGATCATGTTGATTTGTCATTTATTACATTGAATAGACAATGTATAGGCGCCAGACACACAGATCTTTGCCTAGTATGTGTCCATCTAGCTCTTTCTGGGACGACCTCTACATCTAGTACGCTCCACCATGATTGATTCACAGTGCTTTGTAAGTGTATAAATTTAAAATGTTTAAAACCAAATAATTTTTATGGTCTAGTGTAATTGCAATTGTTGCTTAGTTCATATAGTGTCCACACTAATTATGTGATATAATGTTAGCAAATTAGTTTATCCCCAGTTACTGCCATTTCTCAACAGAGCACCTTTCTCCCCTGGGGAGGGGAGAAATACCTTTCTGCATCTGGCAGAAACCAAATCGAGATTTAGGTTCGTGTTATGCTTTCATGACTTTTATATGTAATTTTTTGCTTGTTATATACAAGACTCTTGTTTTTCAGCTATCAAAAATGCGGTTTGTATCCGTCAGTGAGTTCCGTGGCAAGAAGCTTGTCAACATCCGAGAATATTATGATGCAGATGGTGAAATGAAACCTGGAAAGAAAGGCATGTATTTTGTAATTCGTCCTAATATGAGCCCATTTTATTTTTATCACATTCTGTTATTTTTTGTCGCTATAATTGTACTATTGATAGCAATATTTGTATTTTTTGATGTAACATGGAGTTTTATATCAGTACAGAGAAATTTGTGATTAACTTGATTTAGTGTAGAGCTATTGTTTTGGCAAAAGTTTGCCAGTTTAGGTTCTCCGCGAAACTAGCATGAATTGTTCAGAAAATTAATTTCTTTCCTTGATTCAATTGTTTTCCAGGTATTTCCTTAAATAGAGACCAGTGGGAAGCTCTCAAGAAGCATATGGATGCGATAGATGAGCAATTGAAATGAATTTGGGGAAATGTATGAAAAGACTGTTGCAAAATGTGTGCTGTTATTTGTGCGGACTAGAATATATTCTTCAAAATTATAAACAAAGTATTTGTGATCTTAATTAAAAAACCAAAGCCATTACATTTATATTTGATTTTTAAGCTATGTAATTTTGTTGAACAAGTTCATTAGGTGTGTCAAATCAAATAATCCATGATATGTAATGATTTGTCATCTGTTACTATATGCTGTTGTAGTTACGATACAACACATGTTGGTCTTCACATGTGGTGCACTTGTGTCTAAAATCAAGTTACCGGTGTCAGGATATGCATTTATCTTCATGTTGTTGGGAAAATAGTTTATATGAGAAATAAATGTTCATTCCAATTCACATTTATTTGCCATTTTATTTCTCCTAGAATTTGACAGTAAATAATAGAATTTAACACCTGCATTCTTCATTTCCAATTAGGGGTCCCATGTCTCACATTGGACATCAATGAAGCGCTGTTCTTTCACAGGCAGCCATATTCCAGTCAACCTTTGCCCATAGACACAGCTAATTGATAGAAAAACAAATGAAATTAGTAATAATTTACTACACTTCAAAAACTAGATCATAGTGCTCCGAGAGTATGGCGTCACTAGAACAATGTTGACTCATGGGCAATAAAGATGTTAACTTTGCAATCCATAAAAAAGCCTTATTTGATGCGTGATTTCCCCTAAATCTATGTTCTTGGTATTGGATTGCAGGTGCTTTCTAAATATGGCTAAAGTAAATATCTGTTCCCCATGAGTCAACATTAAAAGGGTGAAGCTGAGCTCTCTGAGCACTTTAAATCATATCTAACCATATGCCAATTTGATGGTCATGTTTCAAACAGTATGGAATCTATTGGTGGGAAACTAGAATGAAAATAATTAAAATTGCTCTCTGGAAGGCAAACTTTAATTGGCAAAGCGCCAAAATTGGTCACAGTTGATGTTCAGAATGCATATAAGTACCAATTTTGTATGCTTTCTCAAGTATTAGCAAAGCTGTTGTAGAAAATGTTAATATTGGACCAAAATTGGCCCTGTGTAAAGCACACCTTAATTGGCAATGTGTCCAAAATCGAATCACTTTGGTGTTGTGTCATACCAAATAGATCTAGTTGTGTAATGTTTGAACAAAATTGATTCATCGGTAAACAGTACCTTGTCCACATACATGCATACATAGTTAGAACGAAGTGAACACAAGGCTGGACTTCAGCTGCTGAAAGGACTCCACAATTCAACATATTTATTTATTCACCAAAAATTAAGAGGAGCCCACAAATTTCTTTGAAAATCCACAAATTTCTAAATAATCTGTAATGGGAAAAATTAGGACTAGTTAGTACTGATAGTACTATGCTCTATGCATTCGATTTGCATTGTTTTATTACGTAGTATGCATTACGGTGAAGTGGTGTGTATAGCAGGACTTACAAAATTAAATTGAAAAAAATATCTGCTCATGGTCACACAGCATAGTCTAACAGTGAAATATTTAATGGGTAGGCAAAATATGAAACTAGATCAGAAGTGCTCAGAGAGCATAGCGTTGCTAGAACAACTTTGACTCATGTGCAATCAAGATATTTACTTTAACCATGTCTAAAAAGCACTTACAACAAAGATCATTACAATCCGAAATCACACGAGTAGGCTACTATGAGCTGCTCTCCAATGCTGTGTCCGCTGAGCACTTTTCATTTACTTAGCAATTAAAGGCCAAAGTTCAACATAGGTGATGGCCTCCACTTGCATAAATATTGTATCAATTACGGAGGTCATGTTTCAAGTTGTATTGAAACTACTATGTAAATTGCCAAAATTGACCGCAAATGGCCTAGAAAGAACACTTTCATTAATTAGCAAAATGCCAAAATTGAACACTATACTGGAGTTATTCTGACATTCAACTCATTAGAGTTCAAGATATACCGCAAACAATCCAAGAGTAAATGTACGTCTATAGGCCCCTAATGAGACCATTTGTTCTCTCAAAATTTCATAAAAGTACCACTATGAACGTCCAAAAGAGACTTCATCTCATTTTAGACTTATTGAGGTCCGTCTACTAGAGAAGCTGTGTGTTTTACCCTGTATCGAGGCCGGTGGCCCAGGCCTCCTGTTGTTTGGCTCGGCCGGCATCATGGCCAAACACCACATGGTATGGTCCACTCCAGATGCTTGCCCACGCATAACCCTCGTCCCGACTATCTGAAAGTTGGGAAGTGAGCACGTGCACGCATACGTTCTCATTACACCCATGAGCATAACTTATTAATCTAGATATTCTGCTGTGTCTTATGGCATCTTGCCAAACAAAGGAGGTAGTTAGGGACCATTCAGTATTTATGACAGGGTGGGGTAGGAGGATTTTCCAAAATTGCTGTGAAAAAAATTAATAGCCCCCCCCCCCCTTAATCCTCTGTGAAAAAATTGGTACCCCCCCCTCAATTTCATGTGACAAAAATTGATGACCCCCCGACCCCCAACAGTTAACGCATTCATTGTCGGATATCCATAATATAAAAAACAGTAAATTTTAGTACAGAATCTCTAAAAAAAGAGGGGTAAATTTTATGTGAAAAAATCGATAGCCCCCTCAAAAAGTGTGTGAAAAAATGATATAGCCCTCCCCCCCCTCCAAACATTGTGACAAAAGTTCATGGCCCGTCCTAAAATCCTCCTACCCCACCCTGTCATAAATACTGAGTGGTTCCTTAGGGAGTCCCTGTCTACTAGTTGAATTCATTCCTACTGTATTTTCGGCTCCTAGTCGACTCAATCTATGCCAAGACCCGATAAAACACCTGCTCTCATTCATGGAATCCTTCCCCATACCTAATTCTTACACTATTATACTTGGGGAAATCCTATCACTATTTGAGGGAACCTGTTATCTTTATACCTCATATACCAGGAGATCAGGGAATCGCCATCGCTTACCTGAAAAAATCCAAGCCCCGTTTTAAATAGGAAAATATTAACTATTTTTATGGATCATATCTGATGAAATCCATTTTACTGCAACTTCTTATCTGTGTGTTTGCCACGTGTTACCTGAAGGAATCCACCCGCCGCTGCCGTTGGGGATGAGGTTGCGCATACGTGTGAGCACGAACTCCTCCTGGTCGTGAAGTGGTACGTCTGGCATGAGGCCGCCGTGAGTCACAGTCACTGTCACGTCTGCAACGCAGATTTCCATGTGTATCGAAATCTTGGAACCCAGTCATTGGGAAGGGTGTGCGTGAATATATTAAATATGTTTGGACCCATCGGTTCATGTCTGGGGTTCCTCCTTCCCTGGTCAGAATGTTACATGTATGTTATTTTCACATTTGGTCCAGGGTCGTAAATTATATAGCCCTTTTATAAACGGTTTCGCAATAACAGAAAGGACACTTAAAACCGTCCCATTAATGAACGGTTTTGGCGCAGATTTTCTTTGAATGACTTTTTTTATTTTTAAAGCATACATAATGCGCACGACAACGGATATGGCATCAATCCATGACACAAGCATCACACAACTCAATTCACTCAAGAGGAAACTTTGAATGTATATTACTGTGCTCTTAACATCTGAGATGTTGAGGATAGATATTTCGGATAAATGATGTCAACTTAGCTGTGGATTAGAAGTCGAGGTGGCGCTGGGTTGTTTTGCGTTACCCGCCTGTTAGAGTGGCTACGCCACGTAAATTTTTATGCGAAGAAATGACAGAGTCCGTAAAAAAGATGAAAAATTGGGAAAATTAACACTTTCATTGTCGAATAGGTCGACGGCGCCGGATGGCTACGACGCGTCGCCCAGAGGACTCTTGCGGTGCGAAAATA
Source organism: Streblospio benedicti (assembly GCA_019095985.1). Taxonomy (NCBI): domain Eukaryota; kingdom Metazoa; phylum Annelida; class Polychaeta; order Spionida; family Spionidae; genus Streblospio; species Streblospio benedicti. The sequence goes on along the minus strand of CM032665.1, from coordinate 4,624,747 downwards.
TGCTCCGTGCTATCTCCGCATCAACGCCGCGAGCAAAAATTGCGCAGCGTCCCACCACTTCTCTGGACAAGTGGCTTTTTCACGCCGCATAACAACTCCAATTATTGATTATTGATTATCCGGGATTATTGATTAAATTTCCTTTGATTTTTTTTTACTTTGCTGGTCGCTGCGCGAAGCCGTATTTGGCACCAACGGACTCCGTCTGCTTCCGTCCCATGTAAAATGAACGCCGTTCACCGCCGGTGTACGCTGCAAGAGCTATCCGCGCCAAGAATAGTGTCCACTCCGTCTGCTTCCGTGGTCACGCCGCAGTCGTCTGTCGGTGCCCTGCGGTGCATATTTCGATTGAGTGGTTACAATTTCTCCTGCGGCTTCACTTCTACTCCACCAGGAATGGACATTTTTTCTCGATTTTTAAATTTTAGCCCTTGGACGGTGTCCGGACCACCGACTCCGTCCAACGCCGTCTAACTCTAACAGGGGGTTTAGAATAATCTCCGCTCCATGTTTTTCTAATCTTCTAACATTGGGACATAAGGTGCCTATCTGACCCTCACCAGCGATGCAGACTGGCTATTTGAATGGATTCTGTTGGCAAGTTGAAATGTCAACGATTCTATTTATTATTATACTTTATATGGTACGTGGAAGAGGTAATAGGATTTATAAACAGGCATATAAAACAATGACCTCCATCAGGGATGCTGACTGTCCAGGGCAGCCAGACAAGCCAGTCCCACTCAGCGTCGTTGAGCTCCCAGCTCCAGGGATACCCGCCCGGGTTGTTGAGGGCGTTGATCTCGTGGTTACCCGTCTAAGACAGAACATTAAATCAGAATTGAACACGTTCAAAACTATTATCTGTAGAAAATGATATTACTGTATGCCTACAATCACTCTATGATTTCCTATTTGGTGTACACAGTCGCGCCAAAATATATCACGCCCATCCATGATGTTAGGCTTCATTTTGATGAACTTGGCATTATTATGAAATGCTGTACTTAAAATTTCAACCATGGTCCAGACAAGACAGACGAATATTGAGAAAATACGTACAGCGGCGTAAACGTTGTCGTTGGCGCGGACGAATCTAAGCACCTCGGCGCTGCGCGGGCCCTTGTTGGTAAAGTCCCCGGCCAGCACGAGGATGCCGTCATCGGCTACACCCGTGCCGGCGGCGTTCAGCATGTCAGCCTGGGAAATATCTCATTTGATATGTTTGTACAATTTATAGTAGGCAAAGATTAGGATGATACGTTTGATAAAAGTGAAAAAGGTTGCCATCCAAGACGAGGATCTCAATACCGCACACTTCTCTACCTGGTGTGTTTGACATTGATTACTTTTTGTTGCAAAAGCTAGTCAGATGTTTTGTCTGTTTCTCTATAAGGCACTGTTTGCAGAACAGATGGCAGATTTTTTAACAGCCATGTTATATCCGTTTGTTGCCAGCCTCGTGCATTCACACAGAATTAACAAAACCTACTGATGTCCTCATTTTGCGCACATTATCATAACCGTGTTATCGGTACCACTTCGAGCAATGTTCATGCTAAATATGGCTATATAACCTTGTCCACAACCTTGCACGGTGTGTGCGATATACAACAACCTGTCAATGGACCCATATATGACTGAGATTGTAGAGCCTCTAACCTCTGTACACTATTAAGGCTAACCGTGGAACTTGATTCAAGTGGTCTCAAAGAAGAGGAAATCTAATTCTGGAGTTCCATGGTAGTGTCTTAATGGAGTTTTGGGGAAGTTAAAAATGGTGAGGTGGTTGTCTCTTTCTAGAAGATTACATCAGTGGAGATGTCACTAGAACCACAAACAGAAGACCAGCAGGAATAGCCAGAACAGAAAGAAAATAAGACTCTTAATTAAGAGGAATACTGAGACTTAAAATCAGAAAAAAACAACAAGAAGAACAAGAAAAAAGATAAAGCAGCCCACCTTGCGGAGCATGTCCATGAGCTCCCCCATGCAACCGTGCACGTCTCCCAGGATGAGGACACGCTTGCCGGCCACGTCACCGGCGTTCAGAAGCAGGTGGCTCTTGTAGTCGTCCCAATTCCGCTTGCCGCCGGTCCGGCGGAGCCAGGACGGCGCTGAAGGGTGAGCCTGGGAGGGAGGAGGGAGGTCTATTTATAGCTGTCAGTATTGCACTGGGGTAAACAATAAAAGATATCGAAGTTGATAAGTATATGTAACCGATTTCAGATCTACATGTAGGAGACAAATAATGCTGACATTACTAATTGCGTACCTGGGAAGCGGCTACTATGGCTAGAAAGAGAAGGAACCCTATCATCTCTCTAAAAAATAGAAAACAACTTACACTGGGTGGGTGGCGGGGGGGGTGAGTCTACCGTAATGCTAATAAGACTGGATAAAGCCAATGCGAAATTTCCTGTTAGTTAGACATGGTTTAGCAGGTATGTGACTTTTGAGGAAGCATTTAAATTGTGATGGCAGAGGACTGTGTCAGGTTGTATTATTATCATTTCAATAATGTGGAGTGGTAGAGTATGAATTCAGCCTAAAACGGATGCCCTGCCTCCTACTGGATATCTGTGAATAAGTACCCCTTTCGAAATTCTATAAGAATGGTGTTTGTGTAAATTACTATACATTGTATACGCAAACCCCTTTCTCTCCCTCATGATGCCGTGGCCCATGTGTAGAATCATATCCTGCAGGTCGCATGTTGCTGCTTACTACTTTAATAACTGTTATGACTATGATTTGATTTTATCCTATTCTCACTATACACTAGTGTCAATATTAGGCTACTTGGACTCCAGCGTGTTAGAATAGTATTACTGTGCATTCTCTAAACTTGAGACCGCATATGTTTAAAGGTTCAAATCTTGAAATGTATTTTGTGCCACTAAGTTATATCTATTTTGCACATCATACTTTTGTGCTATATTTTTATATGTATTTCATTGATGCCCAGTTAGAACTGTATCCCATACAATAACCTTTGTACATACCTTGTTTGTATCAGGACTGAGTGGATAGCCGTTATAATATGCAGCACTATATACATGTAGTCTATATATATGTAGTACGCAGTCAAGCCCCGTAGATAGATCTAGATACTCAGTGGTATCACCACAAACGTTATGCCAAAGATAAGGAGAGTGGGATGGGTCTATCAAGTTATAGTACCATATATACCATATACCATATGTGTTCTATAATCTTAAGGTTAATTCTTCGTCTGTATTTTTGTTTTCAAAAGTAATAGTAAATAGCAGAGATTTAGACTTTGTTATTTTTAAAGGTTTTCAACCTCGTAAAGGCTCCTTTTCAAAATCAAAATACCAAACACAAGTAGAATAAACAATGCAAGATTGAATAATGAAAACAACATTGTAGTGCTGTAATATCCTACTATACAGAATTTTTAACATTACTATATGTAAATTCCTACATTTACTTGTGATTCAAACACTTCTTGATAACGCAATGGTAAAATACATGATAACTATCTATATATCAATGCGCTAATTTTTGCGTGTTGTCCAGTGAACTCTTCGCACACCTGACTGGTTAGACACCTGACTACAGGAGAGCGTTCACGGTACAGGGTAGTATTGGAAGTTTAGAGTGTTTATGGGCCAAATGGTGTAGTTGAGTGTCTCCAAGTATACATGCCATTAATCACACCATGGCGGAAGCCCTGAGCTCTATCAAAATCGCCGCCAATAACCCACGCTGATTGGTCAATCAGCGTGCTCAATAATACGATTGACTGCACGCTCTAGTGATTGACTGCACGCAACGACACCACCAAAAAAGTCTAATCACTAACCTAAAGTTGTGTAATTTATTATTTCTTGGTGTCAAAAATCAATCGCATATTGTAGGAATTGACCACGGCATTGGAGTGTCAATCGCAAAATTGAGCATGCTGACGTCTGATTTACCCGAACGAAGTGAGGGTAAATCAGACGTCAGCATGCTCAATTTTGCGATTGACACGACAATCGAGTGGTCAATCACCATTCTATCATGACGTGCAAAAATCTAAAATAAAATTACAGTTTCCATTAATCACTACACATGCTAAATATACACCAAACATTCTTATCTTGGTATAAACCATTTGCCGTCATTAGTCTAAACTTAGCCTTGCGAAAAGTTGCGACACAAGCACAAAAAATGCGAGTAAAAGTTATCCAAGCATGTGTTTCTTCAAAATTTCTGAGAGAATATGTTTATGCACATAATCCACGCGAAACTATGAACTTATTCTAGCAGTATCCAAGTCTTAAATGCATCCACCAGTGTATCCATGGCATAAAGTTGACAAGCGAGTGTTAGCGTTTGCTTAAACAGCAATTAGACTAGTGCAGTCCATTTTGGCAAAAAAGAGCGCGCGGAGACCACTACTATGGCTCTAGTCTAAACTGTAGCTCTCTGCTACACAAAACACGTCTTGCTACGTCAGCGGCTGTATTGATATTGTGAGGAGTTTAGACTAGTGCCGTGTTTTTTGGAGCGTGTTTTCCATCGCAAAATTGAGCACGGAGATTGACCAATCAGCGTGGGTTATTGGCGGTGATTTTTGCACGGAATGATAGAATGGTCTTTTATCATTCACAAATGTTTTTACAGTGGATAAATTCTAAACTACGCTAAATTCAAAGGTTTTGACCGAATACCAGTCTCATTCTATCATGACTAAAATCCACACTAAACAAAATGTAAATGAGTGTCTGATTCGTTTTTATTTTGAAATAAATCATATCATAACGGTCTCATTGCCATTTGACCGTGCGACGTCAGCAGCTGTATTATATAGAAAATGTGACGGTACTAGTTTAGTGTTGACTGTGGTCCGTGACATCCCATGGTCAAAATGACAATGAGACCGTTATGATATGATTTATTTCAAAATAAAAACGAATCATACACTCATTTAGTGTGGATTTTAGTCAGCATGCTCAATTTCAAGATTGACACTCCAATCTTGCGGTCAATTCCTACAATGTTTGGGCTTAAAAATATTATTTGTTTTTATTGAACAGATTCATTAGCTACGTATTTAAATATAGGGGAATCATTAATGCTATTTAACAATATCTAAATATTGGTTTATACATGTACCTCCAATATTTCGACTACTATCAGATCAGCTTGATCAAGAAGACGAGGTCGTTTACCAGGAAGTAGATAACCTCGAATGCCAATTTTAGTTGTCTGTAAAAGTTTGTTTTCTTTTGAGCTTTCTTGAATCGTCTTTTTTAAGTACGAAAATTATACCTCTCACGAACATACACGCTTTACTGACACTCATATTGTTTTTATATTTGCTTTATACCTCCAATATTTCGATAAGGGACGGTGCAATATTTACCAGGAAGGGGGACCGGTGCATTTGGTAGGGGGACAGGTACTTTTTTTGAGGTGCAAAGTAGGGGGAGCGGATGATTTTTCATTCTCGTTGGGCATGGGACATGTACTTTTTTCAGCTGCTGAAATCCCACCTCGATGTGAGGAATTGGTACAAATTAATCACGCGAATATTCATGGGAGGGGACGCAGACTTTTTTTTATGAATAGCATGGGACATCAGTTTTTTTTCATCACATCAGCAGGGGGCAAGACCTTTTTTCAGACAAGTTTTTCGATATGCACCGGTCCCCCCGCCTGTTAAATATTGCACCGTCCCTAACTAGAATGTCGTCTTGATCACGAAGATGCATATGAGCTCGAGGTCATTTACCAGGAAGTAAATAACCTCGAATGCAAATGTTTCTGTAAGTTTGTTTTCATTGAGCTTTCTAACATGGTATTTCTTAAATAACACTCATATTGTTTTATATTTAGGGAGTGTGTCAATTAATGCATAGTTCTGTCTGTATGTCAGAGTACTATTAGAGTTAATCACCAGCACTTGAAGAGATTGTTTATGGATCGGAGGGACGTTATTCTAAAACAGCCCCCCCCCGGCTCAATAATACCTGCATAAACTAAGTGAGCCATATATATTACGTTCAAGCGAGGATATTACGTGTCCAATGTGCCCTATGAATCATATGGAATAGAGGAGACCATGACAGCATATAATGTTTTATACAATATAAACTCCAGATTAAATCACCCGATAGACACTCAGTCACATGGTAAAGGAATAACGTGACAAGTATATATCTGCAACATGATGCAGATAACCTCGGTTAAGTTAATTGGATATTCGATATTGGAATTTCGGGCTCGTGGACTATAATTGTTTGTTATTCTAAAACTTGAAATTTAAACAAAATTCTGTCATGAGGGGTTTATAAGTGGTCTAAAAATCTCACACCCCTATTTGTATTGCCCCTTTCTCACTTCCCACTTCCTTATAAATCCACCCCATATTACAGCATGCCTGGGCATTATCCACTCATTATCGCTTGTATTCATGGTCAGTTAAGGGGACTGTGAACTCTTTTCTTACGATTTTATTAAACTTTGATTTTCTCACTCATTATTGCTTCAATTCTTACAAATTACACCTTATTTTGTAGATAATTATCTAATCTAATGACACAATATGTTTTGAATTGTATAGATTGATGAACTTTTTTTTATAAAGCAATTAGTGAAAAATTTATAACTTTGTCTGTGAAGCATATAACTGATAGTAAAACATCAACATGATCGAAATCACTATTCAGTTACAAAATTTGTATACTTATGTAGAAAACCTTGCCTCAATTTTTTTTATATTTTTCCTATTTTTCATTTTGCATGCATTTTAAGTTTTAAAACCATTTATTTTCCTAATTTTCTGGCAAATTAATTCAAAAACGTTCATAATTCATCAACGAAATAAAAAATCAAAATCCCTAGTAAGGTTTTCTTCAGAATGCATATATCTTCAAATATATACACGTTTGTGAAAATTTGATTTCACGGTTAGAGAGAAATATAAAAAGAAAAATTAATCTACTATGCAAACTTAGTTTTGAGAAAATGGGCTTTAAACATGGCCAATCAATATACTTTGATTGTAGTTGCTGCCTATAAAATGTATCATATAAGAAAAACTATTGATGATAAAAGGTTAATTTTAAAAAGATGTTGTTCTTTATCATTTATAGCATACAAAACATTGAAAATGTAAAAATTGAATTTTTAGCCCATATAACCTTATAAGCCTGCAAAGAATGAGTCCTTGTTTTTCACTCCGGGTTGGTCTTCACGAAATGGGTTGTAATGGGAAAACTATTGAAGATAAAAGGTTCATTTCAAAACATGTTTTTCTTCACACTTTACAGTATAATAAATATTAAAAAGCTGAAAATAGAATATTTTTCCCTTAAAGAGTTCACAGTCCCCTTAAATTGTGACCGCCGCAAGCTAACCAAGACTTAACCATTTTTACATATAACGGACCTCATTACATGCCCACAGACTCACATGGGTCCAATCGTGACCCAGACACTTAAGACAATTTCATATATCATGAACCATATCAGATACTCATCGGACTCATCTGGGTGATAGGTACCCGAGCCATGCAAACTAGCATATTCCCACTAATTATCTCATATTTTTCACCGTTTTCGGAGCCAGCTGTGACCCCTGCATGTTATCTAAGATCTCACCATTTTTAAATCTAATGAATTTTTTTTTTCTTTTTTCTTTTTTTTCCGTACAAAACGTAAGTAACTACCGTCGCAGTTAGACCAATATTAGTCCGTTTGTGATCTTATCATGTCCATTAAATTTGAAAATGTCAGAATCGTGAATAGGGTGCGGGGGTCACGGTTGGCTCAGGTATTTTGAGGGAATATACAAATTTGCACGGCTCGCTGCAATTGGACCCATGAGTCCGTCGAGTATCTCATATGGTTTATGATATGTGAAAATGGTGCGATCTTGGATAATGTGCGGGGGTCGCAGCTGTCTACCGAATATATAAGTGAAAATAAGTGTAATTCTCATTGGATATTTGCTTTACATTTCACATTGCTCAGGGACCGTTTTGCGTGTGAACCCATGTGAGTCAATTGGGTGTGTAATGAGGTCCATTCATATGGGGAAATGGTAAAGTCTTGGTTAGCGTGCGTGGGTCATAGCTACCTCCGAATATAAGTCAAATGTACAAGGGTGTTATGCTGTAGGGTGTGGGAGTCACAGAATGATAAAACATTAATAGGTGGCAGAGTTGGGGCGAGATTAGTTTTAATTGATTAATCAATCAGAATTTGTGTAATTTAGTTTAGTTTTAGTTAATCAGCAAACTTAGAAATTTCACTTTAGTTTAGTTTAGTTTAATCATAAATTTACATTTTAATCATGATTAGTTTTGATTAAAAAAATCCCGCCAAAACATGTTATCAGATATAATTCTTACAGAGAGCTTAATTTATAGTCATCTGCTTATCAGTGAAAATTTGTCTAAAAGTGACCGCTATGATGTAATTGGGTTAATGGCTTGCAAGCTCTCTTTGTGTTCAGCTATAGAAATAAGGCAATTTCCTGTGAGCTTTAATTCCAATGGCTTTAGTTAAGATATGATAATTAGTTTCTATCGACCATACAATTAGCAGTTTCTTTGATTTTGCCTTGAAATAGATTGCTTATCATTCTTGATTCAGTAATAGGATGGTAGATTGTGTTTTCATTTATGATGTACTGGTTATCAAAGAGATATTGCCTACTTGAAACTAGTTGAAATAGTAGTGCTTGAAGTATATGGTTTGTTTGAAAATTGATTACAAGAATACAATATTATGTATGCGTGTATGATATGTATATTTACATTAAAATAAAATAGTTATAATAGAAAACAAAAAAATGTGTTATTTCATTACGTAAATCCTTCATTTGCAAAATTTAGTTTAGTTTTAGTTAATCAAGCGATCATTTAGTTTAGTCTAGTTTAATCATAACATTTGCCCAAGTCACTTTAGTTTAGTTTAATCATGAAAACTGTCGTTTAGTTTAGTTTTAATTAAAAAAAATTAGTCGCCCTAACTCTGATGGGTGGTTAGGCCCATGCCCACCCAACTCAAACATTAGTGATGAGTTTTATTGCATGTGATATGCCACTCATAATGTACAAGCGTGTTGTCATATGGAGTATGTGTATAAAGAAGTGGACGTGGGGGAGCTAAAAAGTAAAACACACAAACACACTATGTGAAAAGTCTAGATCCCTTACACACACCACCCACTTCACACACACACACGCACGCACGCACGCACGCACGCACGCACACACACACACACATTTTATTACAGATTTTTTTTGTTGAAATGTCAATTTTAGAATAAACCTTTTTTGAAGACCATAGGTTAGAAAATCCAATATCCAATATCCAATGATCTTAACTGATTTTAATCGGTGCATGGATATAAAGCGCGCTTGGCATACGTATTCGATTGACATACGACTTTGAGACCTAAGAAGACTGGGAGAAGCACAGAAAAACTACACAGGGTAAGTTCACGATCTCTTTGATTGAGGTGTAATTTCATAGGCCATTGCCGCTTGATTAAAGCAACAACATCACCTTTGGTTTACGAAACACCAATAAATGTAGAAAGCTGATCTCAAATATGGATTTTAAGATGAAATATAGAAGCTGTAGCTACGTGTAAATGAGCTTTATGCCAACAGTTACCTCGTAGAGCCCTCTGCTGGTGATAAGTTTGCATTCTATACGTGTTTATCTTTGTTTCTAGATATCTTTCCATGGACACCAGCAGGATGTGGCTCTGTCGCTTACTGGCAGGAGTGATGGTCATCACGCTAGCCAAAGCAGACAGCGTTCCCATATCCAACGACAATGCTCCAAGCCTACGGCAAAATGGCATCAACATCCAGTGTTTGGCAATATCTGGTTCGAGTGAGTACACTGACAAACCAGTCTACACTGAATGACATTTCCGTAATATGAGGGTTTTCTATTATTAGGTCACCTCAGCTCAATCGAAAGCATCAGTTTCGTGTCTACATATTTAATTATTCGTATGTCTCCGGCGAAGCTACACAATTACTAATTTTACAAATTGACCACGAGATTGGAGTGTCAATCGCAAAATTGAGCATGCTGACGTCTGATTTACCCCGAACGAAGTGAGGGTAAATCAGACGTCAGCATGCTCAATTTTGCGATTGACATGACAATCGAGTGGTCAATCACCATTCTATCATGACTAAAATCCATTTTATTTTTAAAATAAATCATATTATAACATTCAACATTCAAGTCAATTTCGTTTGTTTTGAGCTGAGACGTCAATTCCTACAGTTTTGCTGGAGGCGTTAGTCTAAACTGTTGGTCTCTGCAACAACGAAACACGCCTTACTATGTCAGCGGCTGTATTGATATTGTGAGGAGATTAGACTAGCGCCGTGGTTTTTTTTGGGAGTGTGTTTTCCATGGTAAATTTTGGCACGAATGATAGAATGATCATTCTATCATTCCGCAAAAATCACCGCCAATAACCCACGCTGATTGGTCAATCTCTGTGCTTAATTTTGCGATGGAAAACACGCCCCCAAAAAACCACGGCAGTTAGTCTAATTCCTCACAATATCAATACAGCCACTGAAATAAGGCGTGTTCATGCTGTGCGGAGTGCAACAGTTTAGACTAACGCCTCCGCGCGCTCAAAACTGTAGGAATTGACGTCTCCCCGTGCTTAAAACAAACGAAATTGACTTGAATGTTGAATGTTATAATATGATTTATTTTAAAATAAAATCATGAAAATGGATTTTAGTCACGATAGAATGGTGATTGACCACTCGATTGTCGTGTCAATCGCAAAATTGAGCATGCTCAATTTTGCGATTGACACTCCAATCTCTTGGTCAATTCCTACAATTTTGTTTGATTATACACAACGATTTTATGCATGATGGCATAACCGCAGTGAATCAGTTTTTGACACTATGCCAAATGAAGTGAGCCGTCAACAGACAGAGCCATTTTAGGTCCATTTAACATTTTCCATCCAATAAGGGATTTAATGCCCTTTGAGATGTAATCTCCGAATTTGGTACAATAGTTTTACATGACTACTGACAATATCTCCGATTTCTGAATTGTATGCAGGGACGGATCCAGTGGGGGGGCTGGGGGCTCTAGCCCCCCCGCCTGCCATATTAGCCTTAAAGCCCCCCCGCCCCTACAATTTAGCCCCCCGCCCCCCCTCCTTTTCCCCACCAAAATGCTTCATTTTCATAGGGTTTTTTCATGAAATCCCGTAAGTGAGCCCCCCCTTTCCTTATGTTTTCCTTACGCCCCTTTTCCAAAAACCTGGATCTGCCCCCAGGCACGGACAAATCCGCCCGCCCCCGCTCTCAAAATTTGAAAATTAGCCCCCCGCTCTCAAAATTTGAAAATTAGCCCCCCCGGTCTCAAATTTCTGAATCCGTCCCTGGTATGAAATATGGTGGGCCCTCCAGAAAATAATTTCATATTGGGTTTTAACACTTTTTCAATACAGTCGAAACTTTTGATACAAAGTATCAATGCGGTGCAATCTGTTTAAATGACTAGTTATCATCTAATTTTTTAACTTTCCAATTGAAGTGTGAATTTTAAAATGACAAGCTTATTAATCATGAGTGTGAATGGAGCCTGCGAAACAGTACTTTTTGAGCATCATTATCTATCTGCTATGCTGTCCATTGTGCATATGTGCTATCTCGTCAAGATATATATGCTATTAAATAGGTCAGCCATACAAGGCTGATTGCAATGGTACTTTGAAGATTTTAGGCTTATTTAAAGTGCTTCCCACTCCTAGAATCTATTATATCTCTGCATTTGTCACGTGGACTTTGTCTTAAATTGTCGACATTCACATATTAAAATACTCAGTCCAACAATTTCTTTCATCTTCAGTCGACTTTGCACAAAAGATAATTACCACGCACGTCTGGTATAATGTCAGTAATGCGTATGGTGTAGTATTTGTAAATCATTTTACTATACATAGCACACACCCCTTCCATGATATTGGGGCCCATGGCTGTCAATTTCACTAAACATTTTATCGTCTGTAGCTGCTGATGATGATTGGTGCGAAGACAACTGCTTTCACGACCCTCCTTATTGCCCCGAGACGCACTGCCAGTGCTACAGGCGCACAGCATTCCGCTGTGTGGTCAAATACATCCCCTCTGCCTCGCACACGAACGTGGACTGGTTCTGTCCCATCAACTGCTTTACCAACAAGTAAGAATTTAGACATTGCATCTTTTCAATCTACTGCGAATCATAACATAGATTAAGAGTGTGTAAAGTCGTTTAAAAAAAGAGTGATCATCGTCAATCGGCCATTGAAAAGCTGGAGCTTTTGCTTATGGCTGAATATATTCATTGCAAATAGTTCCATCTATTTCAATGCTAGATTGGTAGCACATGTTGATTACTTTTAAAAACATCTTTTGTAAACTACTACTTGATTTTCAAAGATGGGTTTTTATGGAGTAGAATAAGTGGGTGTCTATGATTAAATATTACTGCTTACAGTGGCGGTGTTGCCTGTGAGAAGTACTGCACCTGCTCGTTCAACGGCAAGGTTTGCACGGCCGAGGGCGTGAGTGACACGTCAGAGCAGGAGCAGTGGGATTTGGTGTGTAACATCCAGTGCAACCTACCAGATGACAGCCTCTGTCCATCCACGTGCTCTTGTAAGCAGTACACGGAGTACAGGCCTTACTCCGCTGGCTAAGACTGTGCTACACCAAGGTGCAGCATAATAGTATGCACAAATGATGACGTAAATTCAAAATATGTTATAAACGACGTAAAGCAAGATAAATAACGTGAAAAATGGAAAGATTATATGCATTTTGGTGTCGGCCATTTTGGATTTTGCTGATAAGTTTTGGTGTATGTTGTATAGAATTTCCCATGTATTATGACATGCATGTACATGTAACAATAAAAAACGATTGAGAGTTAATTTTGGTTCATAGATCACATCCACAATGTAAACACATTTACATGTAAACATTAATCAACGAAGGCACTATGAGTATAGGTACATACTATACATGTATGAAATAATGCATCAAGAAAGCCCCTATATGGTGAAGAGTAATGATTTAATCCTGCAACTGGCTTGTAAAGTATACCATTCCTATTGCTGGTTTGTTGAAAAGAATATGCGCCACATGCAGTTTACCATTTGAACTCTATATTAAGTATTTGTAAAGAGATTCATTGGATTTCTTTTTTCTATCATCAAGTAACACTAATTTTGTGATAAATCCTTAAAAAACTTACTATATTGTCTTAATATTTTCGGACATTTTCAATGTCCATCGTCTGAGACTTTTCTGTCACCAGGTGGCAGCACGTGACAGAAGTAGAAGTCGGTCAGTGTTTGTTGTTGGGGGGTGGTCAAGGGCGCGCGCGGTGGTTTGGGGCTGCCCTAGGTCTCAGAAGGTTGTCGTAGGCGTGAGATAACTGGTATATGAGATAACTCAAAATTTAATATTGTACAAGTACAAATGTCTCATAGCCTTTATATATTTTTACTACTTTACGCAATATGTGATCGTCTCTAAATGGGCCAGCTTTTGATCTTCCACTATGTGAAAAGTTTTAATAATTGTAATGTGGTGTGAGACAGTTAATTGCTGCTGACGAAGCCTTGCAGTTTTATATGTGCCTTATGAATCATGTGGAATTGAAGAGACATGGCAGCATATATCGCACAAAATCTTAGATGAAATCATCTGATAGACAATTGCAACACATGTGCTTAGGAATAATGAAAATACAATATTAATGTGACAAGTTAATGTCTGCACCGTGATGCACATAACCTCGGCTAAGTGTTTCATGATTGGATATTGGATATTATTGGATTTTCGGCCCCGTGGACTATAGAATTTGACATTTCAACGAAAATCTATTATAAAAGGGTTGGGTGGGGTGGGGGTGCTATAAGGGGTCGAGAAAACCCACATCCTTCTTTTTTCTTTTTTCTCTTTTCGCCTTTTTCCCCACATCCCACTTCCCTCAAAACCATTCACGGCCCATACAATAACACTATGCATACTCTTGTTGTTTGTACATTATCAGTGGCATATCATATGCAATAATGGTTAACGCTAATGGCTGGGCCGAGTTGGTATGTGCTTAACCACCCATTTTAACACTCACTTTTACATATATTCAAGGTCACCTATGACCCCCGCACGCTAACCAAGGTTTCACCATTTTCACATATGATGAACATCATTACATGCCCAACGGACTCATATGGGTGGAATTGCAACACAGACGCTCGGTCATAGGTCACAGAGCCATGTAAATTAGCGTATTACCCCGAATTACATAATTTCATACCATTTTTGAGCAAGCTGTGACGCCCGCACACTTTCCAAGATTTCACAATTTTCTTTTAATATCATGGACGTTACCAGATGCCCAACGGTTCCACATGAGTAACCGTGTCTCACTTGCACCCATATGAGTCCATTAGGCATCTGATTAGGTTCATTATATGTGGAAATGGTGAAATATTGGATAGTGTGCGGGAGTCAGACCTGGGGTCCATGCAGATGTGAAAATGAGTGTAATTCTCATTCGATATTCGCTTTATATTTGCACGGCTCGGTCACCCACAACTGAGCATCTGTATGGCGTTGGACCCATTTGAATTCTGAGGTCCATTATATTTGAAAATGATGAAATCTTGGCTAGAATGCAGGGGGTCACAATTTGCTAGGAAAATGATGCAAAATGAGGTCATTTTGAAGGAGGGCTTAAGGGGACTGTGAACTCTTTTCTTACGATTTATTAAACTTTGATTTTCTCACTCATTATTACTTCAATTCTTACAAATTACACCTTATTTTGTAGATAATTATCTAATCTAATGACACAACATGTTTTGAATTGTATAGATTGATGAACATTTTTTTATAAAGCAATTAGTGAAAAATTTACAACTTTGCCTGTGAAGCATATAACTGATAGTAAAACATCAAAATGACCAAAATCACTATTCAGTTACAAAATTTGTATATTTATCTAGAAAACCTTGCCTCAATTTTTTTATATTTTTCCCCTTTATCAATTTACATGCATTTTAAGTTTTAAAACCATTTATTTTCCGAATTATATTGCAAATCAATACAAAAACGTTCACAATTCATCAACGAAATAAAAAAATCAAAATCCCTAGTAATTAGGTTTTCTTCAGAATGCATATATCTTCAAATATATGCACGTTTGTGAAAATTTGATTTCACGGTTAGAGAGAAATATAAAAAGAAAAATTAATCCACTATGCAAACTTAGTTTTGAGAAAATGGTCTTTAAACATGTCCAATCAATATACATTGATAGTAGTTGCTGTCTATAAAATGTATCATATAAGAAAAACTATTGATGATAAAAGGTTCATTTTGAAAAGATGTTTTTCTTTATCATTTATAGTATACAAAACAATGAAAATGTAAAAAAATGAATTTTTAGCCCATATAACCCTATAAGCCTGCAAAGAATGAGTCCTTGTTTTTCACTCCGGGTTGGTCTTCACGAAATGAGTTGTAATGGGAAAACTATTGAAGATAAAAGGTTCATTTCAAAACATGTTGTTCTTCATAGTTTACAGTATAATAAATATTAAAAAGCTGAAAATAGAATATTTTTCCCTTAAAGAGTTCATAGTACCCTTAAGACTGAACTGTGTCGCTATTGGACCCATGTGAGTCTGTTGGGCATCTGACTGATGAGGTCCATTATATGTGAAATTAGTGAAACTTTGATTAACGTGCGGGGGTCACAGCTGACCCAAAATGTAAGTGAAAATGAGTGTTTAAATGGGTTGTTAGGCCCATGTCCATCCAGTCCAACCACTATTGATGATTTTTATTGCAACTGATTTACCACTGCTAATGTACAAACGTGTCGTTGTGTAGTGCGCTAGGGTCACAGAATGATACAACATAAATGGGTGGTCAGGCCCATTCCCACCCATCGTCATATCTCACGGCTATCATAAACGCAGTTGCTATGAACATGCCATGGACTTGTAAAGGCAGTGTGATGGATCAGCCCGTGAAAACCGACGTTGTTGCCCACCCAGCACAATCATTATTGATGACCTTTAATGCATGTGATATGCCACTGATGATGTACAAGCATGTTGTAATATGGGACGGGTGTATAAAGAAGTGGAATGTGGGGAAAATGTCAAAAACAGAGGGATGTGGGATTTCTTGACCCCTTATAAACCCACGCCCTTTGTATTACAGATGTTTGTTGAAACGTCAATCTTTAGCATTTATACAAAAACAAACATTCTTTTACTACCCACGTGCCCGAAAATCCAATATCCACTGAACTCACCTGATGTGTGCAGATGTTAGCGCTTTTCACATCTAGTGTTCGATCGGCATACGACTTTGAGGCATAGGAAGACTTGCAGCAGCACATAGACACTACGCACGGTAAGTTCGCGGTCTCTTTGATTCTACAACTGTACCGTGAAGCTTTGGATGCTTCCATATTACAGTGTACAAACTATCCGTAAAATTGATGTACAATATACGCATAATTTCATGTGTAAGTACCACATAATTATAATACACGTATAATTGTATATGCTTGAGCAATGACAACGACATCACCCATGTCTCATGAAACACCAATAAATGTAGGTATCTGATATCAAATGTGGATTTAAGACGATTTTCGCAAGCTAGCTATACATGTGTAAATGATTTTTTATGCCGTTTACCTCCTATAGCCCTGTGCATGTGATAAGTTTGCATTCTATACGTGCTTATCTACTTTCTAGATATCTTTCCATGGACACCAGCAGGATGTGTCTCTGCCGCCTACTGGCAGCAGTGATGGTCATCACGCTGGCCAAAGCAGACAGCGTTCCCATATCCAACAACGAGGCTCCAAGTCTACGGCAAAATGGCATCAACATCGAGTGTTTGGCAATATCCGGTTCGAGTAAGTACACCCTGACAAAGTAGTCTACGCAGAGGGTTTTATGGGCAGGTCATTTCACCTCAACCTAAAGCATTGTATTTTGTTCTATATATTTTGTTATTCGTATGTCTCCAGCCAAGCTACACAATTACTAATTGATCAAGTTTGTTTAATTTCTCCACAGCCATTATGTATATGTATGAGGTGATACTGAAATGAATCAGGTTTTTTTTTCACTTTGCCATATACGTGAAATTTCAATGGGGTCAATTTAGGTCCATTTTAACATTTTCACGTCACTAACGGATTCAATGCCCTTTGAGACCCTCTATCAATATGGTGGACTTCATATGAAATTGTTGGCGTTCACATTTAAAAGTACTTCCAACAATTTCATTTTCAGTTGACTTTGCACAAGAGATACTAACCACGTATCTGTTGTATAATGTCAGATTAAATCTCAAAGAGAGGCTTTTTTTAATCGTTTGCAGCTGCTGATGATGATTGGTGCGAGGACAACTGCTTTCACGACCCTCCTTATTGCCCTGAGACGCACTGCCAGTGCTACAGGCGCACAGCATTCCGCTGTGTGGTCAAATACATCCCCTCTGCCTCGCACACGAACGTGGACTGGTTCTGTCCCATCACCTGCTTTACCAACAAGTAAGAATTTAGACATTACATTTTTGCAATCTAACGTGAATCATAACTAAGATTAAGAGTCAGAGTGCGTAAAACAGTCATTTAAGAGAGTGATCATCGGCAGTCAGCCATTGAAGAGTTGGCGCTTTTGCTTAGAATGGATGAATATGTTCATTGCAAATAGTTCAATCTAGTTCACCGCTAGATTGGTCGCACGTTTACATTACAAACATCTTTCGTGAAGTTCAACTTCATCTAATAAGGTGGGTTTTGATGGAGTAGAACAAGTGGATGTCAATGATTAAATGTTACTGCTTACAGTGGTGGTGTTGCCTGTGAGAAGTACTGCACCTGCTCGTTCAACGGCAAGGTTTGCATGGCCGAGGGCGTGAGTGAGCCGGAGGAGCAGGAGCAGTGGGATTTGGTGTGTAACATCCAGTGCAACCTGCCAGATGACAGCCTCTGTCCATCCACGTGCTCTTGTGTGCAGTACTCAGAGTCCAGGCCTTACTCCACTGGCTAAGGTTGTGCTACACTAAGGGGCAGCATAAGAGTGAGCACAAAAATGATGTGAATTCAAAATATGTTACAAAAGATATATAAAGTAGAAAATTAGAAATAGATTATGTTCTATTTGGTGTCAGCCATTTTGGATTTTACTGATAGGTTTAAGTGTATATTTTCATTGTACATGTTTTACTGAATAAATCTAATCTAATGTAATCTTATAGGTTTGATTTATGTTGTATTGAAATTCAAACCATATATTTATGACACGCTTGTAGCAATAAAAATTACTGAGGGTTAACTTTGGTTAACGTTGGTAATGTACAGTTGATTTCATTTTGTAGCGATATCCTGATCTAAAATCAATGGCAATGTCTGATAAAGATTGTGTCATGACCTTCATAGAGCGATTATTGATAAGTTTACAGATTACACAATAATGCAAAGGAGGAAAGCGGTCAGGGCATAATAATGACCACTTGTCGTTCACATAAACAAGACACGGTGTGATCAACATTTGTAACATACAATCTAAATTTGAGCAGACTATTTTCAGTGTTGGCGTGATATGGTATAACACGCGAGCAACCAACTAATAGCCATATTGAACCCAAATATAGACCCCTATGCTCTATCCAAAGATGTACATATGTTGCCGAGTAAACACTAATTCCAACTGACCAGAGCAAACCATCTGAGCGTGCTAGCCCTATTAGCGTGACCTGTAGACCGGTTTCTAGCCGGAAAACAGATAATAATCATAACAAAACAAAATTGACATTCCAAAAGTCCATATGCAATAAGCACCAGAAGCACCATGCTGGGCATCGTTTTTAACTAACAACTCAAATTTGAGCATCCTAACTTGAACAATGTGACCTGTAGATGGGTAACAATATTAGGCATGAAACAAATTATTGTAATCACAGCATCTTTGAAATATTTAAATCACCTCTATTTGTACTGGTTGTGACGTTTTAAGGGAACGATCATAAATAACGATACCTGGGGGAGGTGGCGTCCCTTTTTTGGGGCTCGAAGAAAAAGTTAACCGACATGCCCCCCCCCACCACCACAAAAAAAATCTTAAAAAGTTGAGTGACCCCCCACCCCCACCCCCACCCCTCATATCTGCTAAAGCAAAACTCCTCTACATAGTCATTGCATTTTTGCACAATGGCTAAAAAATATTTGAAAAAATATACCGTAGTGTGATAATAAATATTCATCGACCCCCACCCCCCCCACCCCCACCCCCCACACGCACACACAATTACAGGTGCAAATCGAGTATCTGCTCGTTCAGTTAGTATTTAAAAAATCAAGAATAGTCCGTGTACAGACAATTAATTTAAATTTGTGAGTATGAAGTGTTTCGAACAAGCTTGATCACCAATAACAAAACAGCTAGAACGCTATTTTGAATTTTTTACATGTTATTACGTAACAAACACATTTTTTTCTATTAGGCTTATAGCCGGATTGGAACATAAGCAAGCGTTTACATATCCATATTTTTTTTACTTGTGTGTATATTTTCCCTTAATAATAGTATATTGCTACATATACAAAAATGCACGGCCGCACACATTCATGACACTTAACTTCAAACGATTGTTTAGACTCGCTAGGTGACTCTGGACTGGTCATAGTTCCTCATTTTCTTCCTTTTTGGGCCCTACTTGTTCATTCATGAAATTCAGATGCATGTTTCCGTCTGCTTGACACAGGGTCGTAAATAAGGCCAACTTTGGACTAGTTTAGAGGATTACGTGCACTAACTATAATAGGTGATATGTTTGAATGTCATTCAATTTGAAGGATATATTGATAGTGAAGTTAGCTGTTGTTTTTCTTGTATCAATTGGACGGCTGAGGTTACTGAGAATTAGTATTACAACTTTTGTTACCATGGCAGCATCTGGAGAGAGGAAAATTTTGATTGGCATAGATAAAAGCGAGGCTGCCGAGAACGCCTTTAACTGTAAGTAGCATCACGTTTGTTTATAAAGAGACTATCTCAGTTCCCATGAATCTAGTTTAATATGGAGAACACATATGAACTCATATATACATGGGGGTGGGGGATTGTTGGAAATATGTATACTTTACTTAATATTATACAAACACCACTCTTACTCAAATGATATGCGAAAGGGTATAGTAACTAACAGTATACAAACAAGGGGACCCAGAGCACCCGTTTTTGGCTGGATTTATGCTATAGTATATAATTCATCACTTCAGACTATTCCAACAAGCTGCCACACAGTCCTATACAACCACAATTTGAACATGTTCAGAAAATCTCCATGCATGTGTCAGTAATATACCGCACCCCATACGCCCCCCCCCCCCCACCACCACCCCACCCACCCCACTCTATCGATTCTGGACCCAAGGTTCAACCTAAAAGTCATATCTGCTAGATGATGGATTTCTGTGAAGCACAGTTAGCGGCACTGGTTTTGAATCCCATCATTGGTCAAATGGACATTTATAGTGATTTTTTTTCTTTGAAAATAAAGCGTTGATACACAATGACCTGTCATGGAATCGTGTCATGGAATCGTGTTATACTTTATGACTGGGTAGTATTAATGAAAGATTGTATACACTGCTGTACTTTGTTTAAAAATTAAGATAGACATTATAACGCCGAACTGAATGCTAGTAAGAGTTTGTTCAGCATCAAGAGTTTGTAGCCATCAAGAACAAAGTATGTAGTCCTAATATAAGAACAGGAATAAAGAACGTACGTCGACATATTGTAACCTCAAATGAGGACATGAAAAGGAGTTAACATAAAATCATGTTTTCATGTATCGACAAATGAAATGGTGACATAGGGTCAATTATGAATACGCCACAAACCTTTGATGTGGTCGTGTTCTGGGTAGTAAATTTTTTACACGAGCGTTTTTAAATAATAGAAGGTAAAAACTATTAGATATTCTAAGGTCTTTTGAAAGACTAGGGAGTTGCAAGTAACACGAAAACATTTGATGGTAAAGCTAGATGTTGTTGCTGCTGCTGCTGCTGCTGCTGCTGCTGTTGTTGTTGTTGCTGCTGCTGCTGCTGCCGCCGCCGCCGCCGCCGCCGCCGCTGCTGCCGCTTGTCGTCGTCCTAGTACTCGTACTCGTACTCGTACTCGACTATACAGTTGTCACATTGTCAACAACGACTAGAAGAATACCAGCCGCTACTTAAACAGTCTTAACCAAAAGATCAGCATGACACAAAAATGAAAACACATAATCAACCTTCCATCTTGTAAACTTCGCAATTCGTCATTTTCACAGAATTCTCAATTGTGTGTGTACCCTTTATCGCGTTTAATAACCAAGTTATATAACATAAATGCTATTCAGGTGAATCCATCTGAAACGCATTCAAATAACAAGTTGTAACGTTATAAAAAGTGGATCCTAGGTTTTTTTTATGTGACGAATTTAATTCCTTGATTTGTGCGTACATGTTTCAAATTTATCACTTAAAATGATTGCAATCTTTAAAAGTAAATTGAAAGAATGCTACACTTTAACCATAAGCCACTTGATCTGTACTTAAAGAGTAATTAAGGCCACTAAAAATATAAATAGAAGCTAGGTGATAGATCATAACAGGTGCCGTTTACAATTTCAAGGAGTGGTGTATCAGTAAGAAGGTCCCTTATCACTAGCTGAACTTGGTACAACGTGTTTGACCGATTAAGATGTTATTATTTATTAATAGATGATAAATATGTTAGTATTGTAAGTAAACAGTGAGGCGTTTAGGAATATTCTTGCAAGTGTATGTTTGCTTCCATAAATGCAACGGTTATTAACAAACACCTTTTTCTTTCTTTCTTTCTTTCTTTCTTTCTTTCTTTCTTAT
Source organism: Streblospio benedicti (assembly GCA_019095985.1). Taxonomy (NCBI): domain Eukaryota; kingdom Metazoa; phylum Annelida; class Polychaeta; order Spionida; family Spionidae; genus Streblospio; species Streblospio benedicti. The sequence continues at coordinate 4,602,779 of CM032665.1, read as the reverse complement.
TAACATACCGATTAGATTATGTTAATCTATAATGTTCAAGTACACTTTGAAACTGGTGACTATGGATTTGGTCACAACACCGCATCATTACTGGCACAGACGCACCGTCTTAGATGAGTACATACCTTCTACTGGAGCCCTAATAATACGTTGGATGTTCATTTGTTCAAGTTTTCATTCATAATCTTGTTTTAAAACTGCACTTTGAACTTGTTTTTAGTGAAAGCCCACCTGGAGCTTTCGGAAATTCTCGTGTCCTTTTTCCACAATGCAAACTAGTCTTCACAAGATTGTGTTTGAAAGAAACGAACACGAGTCCATTTACATCAGGGGCCCCAGGCCAGATCTGAATAAAAATATGTATGGGGGTGTGGGAAGTTCTGGCAATCTATGGATTATCGTTCCGACCGATTGTGAATAGTCCATCTTCCATCGGAGTAATCAGACAGGGGCATAAATCCTTGCAATCTTGAAGATATCAGTAGTAGCACCTAGTATAATTATTGTGTCCTGCAGAAGCAAAATTGGGTAGCATCTCTTCTGTTGATCTGAGGTGGAGTCGCCAATTGCCTGTTCTTTCAGATCATTACCTGTGTGTCAAAGATGATTTCTTTGTATGAATACCATAAAATTGATGTGTTATAGCAACATGTACTTCACATACGAAGAATCTTATGTTTTATACAGATGGTGGCAGCCATCTTGGGTTTGAAGGTCGAAATGAGGTCAAATCATTATGAAAGCACCAAAAACGGATTCCTTGCACCTGAAAACCATAAAATTGATGTACTATACATGCTTGTAAGTCAAATACACAAAAAGTTAGATTTTCATGATAGCATTGGCGGCCATTTTGGATTTTCGCACGTGGAGGGAGTTCTTCAAGGTTGAATTTGGTTGAATTTCTTTTGGAGCTCTAGGGGACCATATAGAAGGTTTCTGTCCAAAAATTTGTTTGTTAGGCAAAATGTCCGGGTCCATCGAAATTTTTACTCTACGTACAGTGGCAGCCATCTTGGATTTGAAGGTCAAAATGGGGTCAAATCATTTTGAAAGCAACAAAATTGAATTCCTTACACCTGAAAACCATAAAATTGAGGTACTATACATGCTTGTAAGTCAAATACACCAAAAAGTTAGACTTTCGTAATAGCATAGGTGGCCATTTTGGATTTTCGCTCATGGAGGGGGTTCCCCAAGGTTGAATTTGATTGAATTTATTTTGGGGCTTCAGGTGACCATATAGAAGGTTTCCATGCAAAAATTTGTTTGTTAGGTAAAATGTCCTGGTCCATCGTAATTTTTACTCTATTAACATCCTGGAGACTGACACCTTAACACCACAATCTTGTAAAGACTAGTTTGCATCGTGGAAAAACGACATGAGCATGATTGCTAACTTTCATGCATGTAGCTCACTAACGTCTTCTAGTAATAGTCAATACTCATCAAATTAGATCTATATAGTAATATGATATAGGTTTTTTTTAAAGATACATACAACGTATACTCATACCATATTTTAAAAGACGATTATTTGGCTTGTTTTATCATAGAAGTCACCAATAAATGTAAATAGATAATGCCACCTAGACATCCTCAGTGCACGTAGTGATCGTGTATACTTAGATTAAATACAACGTAGAGCAGACGGATTGACACGGACTGCCCATAGGCACAAGTTTGCGGGAAAGGGGGCAGGAACTGACAAGACTATATTTTCACTTGTATACCGCACCATTCCTAAATGAAATCTGCTTCCCGCTGATATACTGGGGGCCGACTCATTCACCGGCTGTCCAAACTGCGCCCCTAATTGAGACGTAGCAGTGCGGGCACGTGGACGCCTATGAGCATTGCTCCCGGCCAGTGAAGACTAGAACTGGAAGTGCCTTGCTTAACAGAATTCGGTAATCGTTCCAATCATTTTGCCCTTTGGATAAATGCAGTCAACTATTCCTGATAAATGCGTAACACTCCCAAGAGTATACTTGCTTTACGTCTAGGGCACAACCGGCTGTACTGCTTCTCTACTATATTATGATATCCCTCTCTACTGCCACAAACTTCAGGAAACCAATGGGTGTCCAGTTTGGCGAAAGTGCGGTGACAGTACTTTTTAAGTCAGTACGGAGAGAGTAGTCAAACTTCATCTACAGCGAACTCAACACTGGCCTATTACTGTAGGTAGGCTGTCCGGGGCCGGCACACCACGCCCCTAACATCCCATACACGCCCAAATCCTAAAAAAAGTACTATCAAAATGTCCGTACTGTCAATTGTGTCGTAGGCTATAGAGTGTAGAAGAAGTGCAAGTTACTGCCCCCCCAAGGGAGCGTTCACGTCAACCAACATTTGGCACTTTCTGACCCCCTCCCCCGTCAACTTTCGTCAACTTCACTTTCCCCGTCAACTTTGAGGCCCCCCCCCCCCCGCGTCAACTTTCGTCAACTTAATGATCCCCCCCCCCTTTTCTTTCTCACCACTTTTTACCTTCTTCCACAACTCTAGCAGCGTTTTCTGGATGTCGCTTTTGTGATTTTGTGGATATACTTTTTAAATGCTGATATAATGTTTGAATTTTTTTATTTTTATCCATTATGATACGCATTATTACACTAAATCATTAAAAAGCACATGGCGTTTGAAATAGGTCAGCAAATCACATATGAAACAGTTGAGTTCTTCATTACTTTAAAAATGTTTTGCTAATTTGTTTTGAATGAGAATTTATATATGTGAAACATTATGAGCCACAAAGTTTCTTTCATATCTTTCATATCTGTGCTAACTAAGATGACCAAACTGGCTTAAATCACCGATTCAACCTATATTCCCTTTGATTTATATGATATCACAATGTTCTCATTCTATTCTTCTACAAATGTTGCCAGTGTTACTGATCAAGTATAAATTTAGCCCTAAATTGGTAACTTTACTACAGAAGTTAAGATACAAATTTAAGTTAGTGCAATGTACAAAGTTGGTGTCAACTTGCCAAACCCCTCCCCCCACGTCATCCAGTCAACTTTTCAGGTGACCGGTGCCCCCCCCCCCTGTCAATTTTCGTCAACTTTTGATGACCCCCCCCCCTCCCCCGTCAACTTTCGTCAACTTTCGCTGACCCCCCTCCCCCTCCTTCAGGGTTGACGTCAAGCACTGCCGACAACGTGAGAACGTCCTCCATTCCCTCCCTCACGTGTGTTGTGTTGTTTCAGTCTACGTGCAGCACCTTCACCGGCCGGGCAACACCGTGCTGCTGGTGCACGGCGCCGAGCCGCCGTCAGTGCCGTCCTCAAGTGAGTTCACGCGTGCTTCACGCTCTTATATCCCAGTTCCGCAGGAGCAGACTAATTTGCATATACATCCTTGTCATACTATACGTTCATAACACTTTGTGTAGCTTAGTGCATTCGCGTTTGTCGTTCACTGTATTAGGTTAGCTCGCCTGAGCTGTACTTGATTACAGTATAGGTACCATGGAGCAGTGTTAGGATGAACTTGCTCAACGCCCACCAAACGGGAATTGAACCTATACGACCTTCTGTTACTATTACCTAGCCTTTCGGATACAGAAGCACGGTGAACGCAAACCTAACTTAGCTATTTTGGAGTGATAATGTGGGTGTTTGTGGAGCAAGAATTTCTAGTTGTAGACGATATGCCAGTTAAGCAGAATGGATGAGCTTACTATCACCAAGTTGACTTGCTTGTTAACTAACACGATGTTAGAATATCATTAATATAGATGATTGCCTTGTCGACCATTACATTAACAGGTATTACTGTAAGATGACCCGATGCCACGTCCGTCACACACGCGAACTAGTTTCCATTCTCTTTTAATTCTGGTTGGATGACTCTATGATAGCTTAGTGGGTAAACAAAAAGAGCTTGTACGGAGAATAGGGTCACGTTTTGTAGTGGACCAAAGTACGTTACTTGCGGTATTGATACTATGCAGATCTGTAGCTTCAAAAGGTCAAATAGACACCACCATATAACGTAGTAATATGTAGGCCTACACATATTGACTTGACTGCTACTTTAAATCATTCCAACCTGATTATGTATTTCTGCAATTTTTACAGAGTATTTTGAGTTAGCAGGTATTCCCGTCAGCCCTCTTTTCCGCTTATGCGACTGTTTCCTTCAGTCGGTATATAGCTAGCACCCTTCTAAAAAAAATCACGAGCAAAATTACACGTAGAAGGCTTCTACGTGTAATTTTGCTCGTGATATAAATCCATGAGGACGCGTAAATCTGAGTGTAATTGCAGACAGTTCGTACCTGAACGCAGAGACGTGGTCCGACCTGGTGGAGAATGAGCGAGAGAAGATCAAGGAGCTGGAGGACAAGTACGCGCAGCTCATGAAGGACAACAACGTCAGTATCAAATATACTCTATAAATACTATAGAAATGAATATCATTCTGGACTATTAACGCAGACCAATGTAGAATATGCGTAATAGTTGTTTGTACAGAACTTCTTCGCACTTTATAATACGCACTATTCACGAGGGGCCATTCATGACTTAGATGTATTAGAACTCATGTATTATAGACGGGAAGGGTAGCGCTCTGCCGCTTGTGCTCGCCACCGCTTACTTTCAGTGCAAGCGTTTGTCGCCTGGATGACATATATAGCGGTGTACTACGACGTCCTCGTGCTTCCAAAATATTTAGCCCGTCGTCTGCTTGATTAACTTTCAGCTGAGCGGCCAAATCAAGGCTGTGTTCGGTGCTAAGGCCGGCGAATCGGTGACAGCCGAGGCCAAGGAGTGGAAGCCGTCTCTCATCGTGATGGGCACGCGCGGACAGGGCAGTCTGCGCCGTACTGTGCTCGGCTCCGTCAGCGACTACGTGCTGCACCACGCGCACTGCCCCGTGGTCGTGTGCAAGAAACAGTAACGAGCTCGTGCGGCAGCTTGGGACTATCAGGACAGAGGACTTTTTTTAAAAAAAGAAATAGTGAATACTGTTGAACACTGCTGCTTTTGCTGCTGCTGCTGCTGCTGCTGCTGCTGCTGCTGCTGCTGCTGCTGCTGCTGCTGCTTGTGTTGCAGTAGAGAAGCAGACGACTTGACTTCCACCTACCAGACGCACCTCTCACCGATAAATGAATGGATCCATGCGGCTAATATGCTTTTTTTTATTTACTTTGACGAACACTATACTTGTATGTTAGTGGTACGGCTTTTAAGATTGTGTGCCAGTCCCCTCGCATAGATCATATGAAAGTTTTACTTTGATTTCATTCGTGAATGTGCATCCCATATACTGGTGCTAAGTGCATGTTGAAGGGATATTAGGGACACACTGAGATTAATTAAACGTGAATAAGTGTTTATGCTAAGCCCAGGTGCTACAGCTATAAGAGTTGGTATTAAATATATGTATGCTATCTACTTTATCTGTTATTATTTTACGTCTTTGCTCTCATAAACTATTCACACATTAGAGCTTTAAATATATAAAAGACATCAATACGGATTGAAAGTTTATTACAATTAACTGCTGAAGATTTTGATAAGGTCAAAAGTTCAATGAAAAAAGCATATATTTCTATAATATCTAAAACGGACCACCAAAGGAAATTAACCAGACTAAATTGTCCATACACAAAATCTTTCTCTGAAATTTTTAAACATAGCCAAATTCGCAATAATTTTGCACAATCACATTGACTTTGAATACATATTATTCACACTTCTTGCATTTTATATATACTGATTTCAAGAAATACTATTGCAATTTCACCATTGATTAACAACAAATTATCAAATTATTGCAAGATTTTCGTCACTAATGGACACAAAAACAATAATAATATATCATACACAATGTGGTAAGTGTAGTTCACGTGTAGGTTTACTAATTCATTATCATTCAAATTCCTCCACAATCTATCCCACAATACACAGGCGCCTAGCGCGGTGTGTTGCTGCCGCTGTCGGCCATCATCTTGGCGCGCTGCTCTTGCACTGTCTTGCTCGACCTGCTGCCAGCCGCTCCCGCAATGAACCTCTGGGGCCGTGGTCCTTTGGCGCTGCCATTGCTGCCGTGGGAGGCGGCCATGTGCAGGCTCATCACGGTGGTGGCATTCTGCAGGAAGCGGCGCCGCAGGTCCTCGGTGGTGGTCGGCTTGCGATCCCTCTCGCGCTTGTCAAGTATCAGATTGACACGCTCACGCAGCTCGGCTTGCATCAAAGGCTGTGGCAAACAAAATTGTATTTGTAAACACAGTAAACTCTCTTCTAAAACTTTATGATCCTGTCAAGCCGCGTGCTGAAATATGAATTTTACAAAATACAGACCAAAGGCAACTGCATCAATGGATGTGAGTTATGGAATATCTCTTTAGAAAAGAAAATGAGAATGAAAGAATGAATAGGTAGAAAACAGATAATAACCGGTAGAGTTGGCATATGCTAAAAATGCATGTCATTTCAATCTTTATTTAGAGATTTTTCATAAGCCACTACCAAATTGATATAACAATTACATGTAATATACACTGAACAATTCATAATTTTATGTATATTTAAAGACCCTCCTGGACCAAAGACGAAATTGAAATTTTTCTAGACCTTGACTTTCCATTAATGCTTAGGGCACATTACACCGCAAGGACTGTCTACAGCCAGTCTAGGACCCAAAACGCACGGAGATCGTAAAGATCCGTGAGTTTAAGTGCGATAAAAGCAGCATTTTATTTAAGGCCGTGGGTGGCCATAGAAGAAGTTTGGCATGCCAAACTTCCTCCACGACCACCCTACGTCATGGTCTGGCTGAAAGGAGGCAGTACGTGGGCCTTACGCTAATCGTCGTATAAACACAGGGGATTTACCCGCACGTTACCGGCACAGATACAGTGCGTTCTCAGTACCATGAACGTACAAATGCCTTAATTACTTTCGTAATCACACGGTGCGTAAAGCGTAATAAGTTATGCGCGAGTACAACGCACGTTCGATGCATGTTGATCTCACGGTCACCTCAATAATGCCTAGGGCACATTCCACCGCAAGGTGGGTCTACAGCCAGTCTACTACAAAAAAAACCCAAGGAGATCGTAACGATCCGTGAGTATGCAGTGCGGCAAACGTAGGTTTTGTCAAGGCAATACGGTGGCCGCATCAGTTTGGCATCTGATGGCAAACTTCCTCTACGACCGCCCTACGTCATGGTCTGACCGTAAGGAGGCTGTACGGAGACCTTGTAATCGTGGTATAATCACGTTGTCGGTACAAATACAATGCCGGCGCAGTGCGTTCTCTGTATTATGAACGTACGAATGCCGCGCTTTAGTAATCACGCAAGTTATACGTGAGTACAACGCACGTTCTATGCATGTTGATCTCACGGCCACCTCAACAAAACCATTACCAGTGCCGACGCACTCCTAACGCACTGTCCTTTTGTCACCCCGTGCGGAAAAGACGCCGCAGACCTCAACACGCCTTGCAGCGAACACGCCCGCCCGCAAGGTGGAATGTGCCCCTCGATTAAAAATCATTCCCTGTGCCGATGCACTCATAACGTACAGAGCCCGTACTGATGTGCCTAGCCTATCTCAAGGCCTTTAAATGGTCTGACATTAAGGCCTATTCTAAAAGCCTCTGTATTACGTCAATGTTGCAAAGTGTTTTGCTAACTTGACGTCATTTACTAAAAGCACATGGCTTCTATTTTAGAAGCAGCAGTCCAGCTGTGTTGGGTATTTTCCCGTTTAAGCACGTGGTACTGTTTATTTGTAATATGTTTCTGGTTCATTAATTCACACATAAGCCAGCCCCAGTTAGTAACAGAAGCTTTAGCATGTGGTACTGTTTATTTATATTGGGGGATGTTTGATAACGTTCTGTTTTGTAATAGTTTGTTTATTTGATATTCTATTGTTATCTGATCATGGATAATGAAGCAATTAGACTTGATGTTTGATATGAACGTCAGACGTACAAGTATTGTATCGAGTTTGCATGATGAACGGGTTGTACTGACAAATAAATTCATTCTGGAACTACAGCGATTCTTCATTTATTCCTTACTAAAACTAACCCAACCATAAGGCAGACTTTGTACCTTAGAATATCACAGTGGCGACGAGGATTGTGAACAGTTTTAAGGAATACGGTCCCTATAAAGATATGCTATGGCAGGATTGCTTGGGAAATTGTGAGCAGTGAATGATCTAGAAAGATCTAGATCTAGACCACGTGCGTTGAGATTTATAGACCTAGACTTCGTAAATTTTTGGGACTTGGTTTGAATCAATTGTGTTAACTGTAGTGAATGAAAATAGTCGAGGGATTGGGATGATTAAAGAGTTTGATGAAAGTGATTAATGATTAGAACAAATTGGGATGATGAGTTTGATGAAAGTGTAGAGGACTTTGCATCATATGTGGAGCGATTTGAAATGTGGGCTAGTGCCAATGAGGTAGCTGATTATAGGAGAGCATGCACATTCTTGGCATCTGTGGGTCCGGCTGCATATCAAATATTAAAAAATCTGTGCTCCCCTGATTTACCCAAAGATAAGAATTATGAAGAAATAAAAGATATTTTAAGCATGCATTACACACCAAAACCAATTGTAATTGCTGAGCGGTTTCGATTCCATAGGAGAAATCAAACAAAAGAGGAATCAATATCACAGTATATAGTGGAACTGAAGAAGCTGTCAGCTACTTGCGAGTTTGGTACATTTTTGGAAGAAGCTCTACGCGATCGGTTGGTATGTGGTTTACAAGAGGCAATCATACAGCGGAGGCTGTTAGCTGAGAAGAATTTAACATTTAAGCAAGCTTGTGAGATTTGTCATGCCATGGAAATGGCAATGAAAAATACAAGGGAGTTAACCAACGAGGTAGAAGGACAGGTTAATAAAGTGGGTGAATATTCTGGCAAGAAGAGAGAGCCGAGTGTTGAAAAAGGAAAGGAGGCAGAAGAAAAAAGAAGATGCTTTCGTTGTGGTGGGGCCCATGCGGCCCATGTGTGCAAGTTTAAGGATGCTAAATGCTATAAGTGTCAGAGATTTGGACATATTGCTTCGCGGTGTGGATCTGCTAAAAGAAGTGGAAATGCTAATAGTGTGGAGGAAGAGAAGGAAGTTGAAGAAGAAGTAGTTCCTGTGTTTGTTTTGAATCCAGACAAAGCATTGAAGGTCAAGATGATATTGAATGGTCATGATGTTTTAATGTTGTTGGACACAGGTGCTTCAGTATCTATCATATCAGAGGTCCTTTACAACAGATTATTCAAGCACTTTCCTCTAACAAGGGTACCTATGATACTAAAGACTTACTCCGGTGAAGTGTTGACTTTGAAGGGGAGATTTCAGGTGCCTGTTCGTTACAATGGTCAAGAAGCCACTTTGCCATTGGTGGTAGTAGCTGGAGAAAAACCAGCATTGCTTGGGAGGAACTGGATGAGAATTTTGAAGTTAGATTGGGGAAGTTTATTTGCAATCACAGGTGAAAAGAACATTGAAGAGATAGTGAAATCACATGAAGCGGTGTTTAAAAACCAGGGTACTATTAAAGATGTTAAGGTATCAGTGCAATTAGAGGAGAATGCAAAGCCTGTATTTCATCGTGCCAGACCCGTGCCATATGCATTAAAGGCCAAAGTGGAAGCTGAGCTGGACCGATTGGAAAGGCAAGGAGTTATTTCAAAGGTAAATTACTCAGAATGGGCGGCTCCGATTGTGGTGGTACCGAAGGCTGATTCATCTGTGAGAATTTGTGGTGATTATAAGGTGACCATTAACCCTATGTTGAAGGTAGATCAGCATCCACTGCCAAATGCTCAAGATTTGTTTGCGACCTTGGCTGGGGGCAAATGGTTCAGTAAGTTAGATCTATCACATGCTTATCAGCAATTAGAATTAGATGATGCTTCGAAAAAGTATTTGACTATAAACACCTCTCAGGGATTGTACCAGTATCATAGACTAACATTTGGAATTGCATCGGCACCCGCTATCTTCAAAATGTTATGGATAAAGTGCTGCAAGGACTGGTGCATGTAGTGTGGTTTCTGGATGACATTTTGATTGCGACCTCCTCAGTAGAAGAACATTTGGAAGTGTTGAATGAAGTTTTGTCACGCTTAGAGAAATTTGGTATTGGTCTGAAGAGAGAAAAGTGTAAATTTTTAGAGCAAAGGGTTGAGTATTTAGGTCATTGTGTAGATTCTCAAGGGTTACATCCGACTGATGAGAAAGTGACAGCGATAATTCAGGCACCAAGGCCTTCTAACGTCTCTGAGCTTCGATCGTATCTGGGCCTATTGAATTACTATGGGAAATTTCTGGGAAATTTGGCATCAACACTGCATCCCTTGCATCAACTGTTAAAGAAGGACAGTGCATGGAGTTGGACAGAGGAATGTGAAAAGGCTTTTCAAGGCACGAAGAAACAATTGATGAGCAGTCAAGTATTAGTGCATTATGACCCTAAGAAGAAACTGGTATTAGCTTGTGATGCGTCTGCTTATGGAATAGGTGCTGTAATCTCCCATGTTATGGACAATGGGGATGAAAGACCAATTGCTTTTGCTTCAAGAACACTAAGTGACAGTGAAAGAAATTATGCCCAATTAGAAAAAGAAGCTTTAGCTATTATATTTGGGGTAAAGAAATTTCATCAATTTTTGTATGGAAGGAAGTTTACGTTGATAACTGATCACAAGCCTTTGACAACCATATTGGGTCCCAAGTCGGCAGTTCCACCTTTAGCCGCTGCTAGACTTCAAAGGTGGGCATTGATATTGTCGGCATACACTATGAAAAATACAATACAGAAGGTCTGAGAATCATGCTAATGCTGATGCTATGTCAAGATTACCACAGGAAACTACTCAGCCGAGCACTGACGAGCAGGTCTATCAGTTCACCTTAATTGATGAACTACCAGTAACCGCAAGTGATATTGCAGCTGAAGTCAGGAGAGACCCTGTTCTTGGCAAGGTTCTAGATTTTACATTAAATGGTTGGCCGGAACATATTAATGACAAGGCTTTAGAAGCATTTCATATCAGAAGACATGAGTTGTCAACAGAACAAGGATGTGTTTTGTGGGGACTGCGGGTCATAATTCCTGAAAAGTTTAGAAACAGAATGTTAGATGAGCTGCACGAAGAGCATCCAGGAATATGCCGGATGAAAGCATTAGCTAGAAGCCATTTGTGGTGGCCAAGTTTAGATCAGGAGATTGAGGAAAAGGTGCGTGGTTGCTCAGTATGTTTGTCAGTTCGGAAGATGCCTGCATTGGCACCCTTGCATCCTTGGGCATGGCCCAGACAACCATGGCACAGAATTCATGTGGATTTTGCGGAGAAAGATGGAAAGAATTTTTTGGTTGTGGTGGATAGTCATTCTAAGTGGCCGGAGGTGATATTAATGGGATCCACCACTTCAGCCAAAACCATTGAGGTGCTAAGAGGCTTGTTTGCAACCTGGGGCATTCCAAAAGAGTTAGTAAGTGATAACGGGCCTCAGCTGATTTCAGAGGAGATGGAGAGATTTCTGAGAGAAAATGGAGTAAAACATATTTTGTCAGCCCCATACCATCCTGCAACAAATGGAGCTGCAGAGAACTCAGTTCAAACTTTGAAAAACGCTTTAAAGAAGCAGCTATTGGATGTAAAAACATCCACACTATCATTGCAGCACAGACTAGCACGTTTTCTTTTGTCATATCGGACAACACCGCATACCGTCACAGGACAGCCTCCAGCAGAATTGTTCTTAAAAAGAACCTTGAGAACAAGATTATCTATGGTGAAACCAGATCTGGCAAAAGTAGTCGAGCAAAAACAAGGCAAACAAAAATTCCATCATGATAAGAGAGCTAAAGGACGTATGTTTCAACCAAAAGATAGAGTGCTAGTGAGGAATTTTAGGGGAGGAAAAGATGATAAATGGATAGCTGGAATTGTTGTGAGGAAAAAGGGGCCAGTTAATTACTTAGTTAGAGTTAATGGTAAAATAAGATTTGTTCATGTTGATCATTTGTTAGAAGCAAGTTCGTCTGAGAAAATTGTTAGCAATGATGCGGTAAACAGATTTATGTCAAACACACCATTATCAAATGTACTTGTGCCAAATGTGCCATCTTTATCCAATGAGGTGGAAAAATCGCTGGTACCTGTTGTACCTAGTAGTGTAGATATGTCAAACAATAAGTCTCATGATGAGGCTAAAAGTCCAGTACTTGTGAATACTCCAAAAACACCTAATCCCCTGGTGAGGAGATATCCTACCAGAGAGAGAAGTGCTCCTAAAAGACTGATAGATGAGTGCTAGTATACTGGATGACTAAGTAACCCAAAGGAATATTTTGTAAATAAGTTATTTGTTGTTTTAAACATTCATGTACCGGTACTAGTTGGTTAAGTAAGTTTAAATGTTTAATTAAAATTAGCTGTAAAAGGTTCTATAAGGCAAGGCTGGAATAAAGTGTTCACTTATTGAGTGAGAACAAATTGTTTAGGGTGGAGGAATGTAATATATTGATGTTTGATATGAACGTCAGACGTACAAGTATTGTATCGAGTTTGCATGATGAACGGGTTGTACTGACAAATAAATTCATTCTGGAACTACAGCGATTCTTCATTTATTCCTTCTGGTTTTAAAGGCTATAACAGGGCAGGATGTTTGAGGCTGCATATTTAATATCAGTGGAATTCCTAGGGTTTTGTAAAAGACCTTATATCTATTAGAGCTAGAGGCTGTCACAATTGCACTTGTTCTTTATCTTTGCATTTAATATATGGTTGACAGTAAGGGTTTATGTAATAATAGAAATAAAAACTATTAGATATAAGGTCTTTTGAAAGACTATGATGTGCCCACAACTGTACTTTTGTCAATGCATGTCCAGTATTATGTTTATTATTTTGATTCTTTGAGATTATGAAGTACACAATAGCATTTCAAGATAAATTCTGAAGGGTATTAGAAGCAAAAAAGAATTATTACCTATTGTATTGAATACAAATATTATATTTGACTTATTTGTTTTAATTTCTTGGAAAATGAATATACTACTGTATTCTATGAGTCATTTGAATTTGGCGAACTGTTCTGGCCAGATATAAATACATTTGTTGTGCTCAAATGGTTATATTAAGACCCGAAAAAGTAGCATCATCATTTATTTATAATACTTGCTTGTTCCGTTGGCCAAAGTATGACGCTAAAATGTGAATCTGGGTTTATATGTAGCAAATAATAGGTGGTGATTTCACTAAACCTTGTAACACATTTCAAATGACGCATCAAAATTTACGTCCTCTTTAAGTGCTCTGTTGTAAACATTGCTTTAAGGGCCGAGTCATTATTTAAGCCGTGGGGGGGTCGGAAAAACTGGGGGGGGATCAGATGTTTGAATTTGAATGTTGTGGGGGGTCATAAGTTTGAATTTGAATGTTGTGGGGGGTCAGAAGTTTCAAAATGGAAGTTGGGGGGGTCAGAAGTTTAAAATGGAAGAATATGGGGGGGTCAAATATTCTGATTCTTGGAATGTTACTGGGGGGGGGGGGTCAAATGTCCAAATTTTGTAAATTTACTGAAAGGGGCCGTGGCAAGCGTTTATATTTCTTAATAAATGTTGGTATAATGTCCTGATCTTTTTCTTTGGTATGTGATCAATCATTTGGTTGTATAAAATATCTTGTAATTTTGTATCTAGTTTAACATGTCAACTCAACACATGCAATTGTATTGCTCATATTTGCCAAAATGCTTTTGACAGAGGATTTTAGTGATTGGATGGAAAACATTTCTTTAAGTATGCCTTCCCCAAGAATTTGTACTGCTTAAAAATATATCAAAGTTAACTTGTCATGATATGAAAGGACTGGTGATATTAATTGAATTTAGAGTTTTTGATAATACCTCATCGGCTCTTATATTAGAGCAATTATCTGAGCCACTGCAAGCAACTTATGAAATGGAATATGAAACCCTTTATCAAGATTGAATTACTGGGTATATTATGTTTAATTGTCTTTCGACTAACCACTAACTTTTATTTTCGGAAAATGCAATATAAATTCTTTACTTTTTTTTTTTCTCAAAATAACAGATTGAAGATTAAATCGCTTTTTCTAAAATCAATTAAATAGCATCAGTCCATTTATATCATGACAAGTTTATCTATACAGTTTGTATTACATTTTGTTTATTGCATTTAATAAACTGGGGAAAAACTTGTTTCATTCATTCATAGTTTCATTCATTAGCTAAATATTTTTGCTAATTTGTCCAGTAGATATGACAGTACAATGCTATGCTAATACATGCACAGGGCATGTGGAAATGGGGGTGTCATATGCTAGGTAAGATATACTAAAGTGGGGGGGGGGTCGGAAGTTCATATTTCAGGCATATATTTCAATGTTGCGGGGGTCATATGTTTGATTTGCGAACCCGTGGGGGGGTCATATGTTTGATTTACAAACGCGTGGGGGGGGGGGGGTCATATGTTTGATTTGCAAATCCGTGGGGGGTCAGAAATTAGAAACACCGATGTCTAGAAAAACTTCCGACCCCCCCAATTCTTAAATAATGACTCGGCCCTAATACATAGTTCTTTTGTTTGTATCAGGGTATTATTACAGGTAATTTCAAATCAAAGATGGACAATTACAAAGTACACAATGGGTGCCAGGGATTTTGGATGATGGATTTTGAAGGAGCTTTATGTACAGAACAATGGCCACAAAATATGTTGTGGTCGAATTACTCGTAATCCATTGATATTCATCTCATATCTGCTCATTCTCATTGTTGCTCTAATGATTAGAAAAATCAAAGCCACTTTCAAAAGAAGATCAAATCCATAGATCATTTTGCACAGACCACTAAAATATTCTAAAAAGATTGATTCATGAGACAGCAAAACGCCTCAGTTTTCACTTGTTTTGACTATATCCGTGTGATTCTCTGACAATGGATTTAACCAAATAATACTTATGAATCATGCACCTGCACTATTTTTTATTTATTTTTACAAGTACCTGATAAGCATCCTCTGTGTTTCCGCCTACGACCGCTTCGCTCTCTGACGGCATTTCTAAAGCAGACGGGGGATTCACGCTCATCATGGCCCAGTTCATGTAGTTCTTTGTTGGGGCGCATGACCCCAGCTTCTTCATGCGGATACCATCAATATCAGCCTGAAATAAAACAATAACTTTGGTGCCAATCCACACCAGTTCCAAGTCAAGACCATATCATGAAAGTGTTTGATGTTTTTACTACTCCATATATTACACAAAAGTAGTTTTCTGTGCTATTATAGGCCAAAATCTTATATATTTGATTCAACACTGGAAATGTAAAAAAAATCAGGCATTTTTGCTTGGTTCCAAGCCAGACAATCGATGTGCTTCTGTCGGTATTGCATGTATTTGCATTTCAATCTGAACAACTGAGAACAAACCATTTGTTATTAAGTTTGAGAATATTGTGAAATGGAATATGTCTCTTAATTGAAGAGGTAGGTTAATACGAAATATTTTTTAATCTACATACAGGGCCCAATGCCAAGGCCTAAATATTTCTGCTGTACAAAGTGGACCTAAAATGACCATTGTGGCAACCGAATGTTTTATGTGGTCAGTATTTGTGAAAGCTTGCGTAGATGCAAAACAACAAACATGAGAATGACATTTTAGGAGAAAGGAGGAGCCCGTGCCGCTGTGCTCCTCCTTTGACCAATTGCCAGTGTACATAACAAGTGCTGCTTTATTTTCAACACCATACCTGCTGAGCCTTCTTATAGAATAGGATGCCAATGAGTTCTGTAATGCGCTTCTCCAGAAGGCCAAGGAAAACCATGACATTGCTCACACACACTGAGGTCATATCCCCACCCAGCATCGCACGTATCGGCTTCAAATCGCATCCAAACTTGTGGAACAATGTCTCAATGCCAGAGAAGAGCTGGTCCAGGTCCTAATGTTAACATTGCTTTACATCATGAACATCACTACTTAGTACAATGTCAATCTTAAATATTTTATGTAATTTATGTAGCGAACAATTCAATTTTTTTTAAAGTGGTTATATCACATTTTAGATGGCCATATTTACCTTATTGATGGCTATGAGCTGTTTCTCACTTTTCTCTGATTCTCCATGTACCGCCTCCCACTCTTTCTCCAGCTCACCCATCATAGTCTTGCGCTTTTCATCAATTTGATTGTCCTCCTCGTGGAATTTCTTGATATCTTTCTACATGACAAAATGATTCTATTACAATCACACAATTTACTGTTTATAATACTTGACTCGGTGAGTCATGTCCATATCTTATCATAACAGGATAATTTTTCGAAGAAATATATGCTTAGTTTGACAGTAGATATTACCTTTAAATTTGCCAGATCATCTTGGAGATTCACCACTTGATGGTTCAGTTCATTCACATAATTGAAAAGTGCAAAATTTTCCTCTTCATTTTTACAGAAGTTTTCAACAATAATTTCAATGTTTTCTTCTTTGGTAAGTTCCTTTATTTTCTTGAAAATGTCTTCATAATATTGAATCGTTTTCAGGTCTTGGGCATCCTTATCAATCTTCTTTTTCTTGCCTTCTTCTTCTTCTTTCAGTTCTAATCTCTCATTGGCCTTTATACTCATAAATTCCTTGATCTTTTCATCGTGTGATATTGTGCGTTTTAGGTGCTTCATCTCAATGTCGTGTATGTTTTGTTCCCTCTCACAGTGCTCTTTCATCCCATTCATCTTGGCATCTGCATCCTCTCGCTCCTCATAAGCTCTTGTCGCCTTTTCCACCAGATCTAGGTTATGTGCCCTTGTTTCTTCTAGCTGTATGCTCAGTCTGCGGTGCAACTTGTGGAAGACCGCCCGCTCAATGCGTAAGTCATCAATGTCATACCGCATCTTCTCATTAACGACCAGCTGTTTGTCATAGGCTTGTGTCACCTGCTCCAATTTTCTGTTAAGTCGAAACCGCTTTCTGCTCTGATAAATTAATTTCTCTCCTGCAATATAATGGCTATCAAATGACAAGCGTTTCTCTTCAACCTCTTTCCTAATCCTAGCCAATTCTTCATCAACTTCCTTAATACGTTCACGCTCTTCTTCTACCATCTTTAGCATATCTATTTTTTTCTGCTTAAATAGCTCTAATTTATCTGTTGCTGCTACATCTTTACTCTTACTCTGATCATTTAGTAGAAACTTCAATTTGAGATCCAAATTGTAACCTTCTTCCTCCAGGTCTCTTATGATTTCTCCCTGTTTCTTTGTTACGCGATGTGTCTCTTCTCTATGGATAGATGATATTAATGCAGAAATTGTACTGTTGATTGTAAATAACAAATCAAAAATACATATATGTTGCAGTATTTTTCCTAATTTGTCTGAAGCAATAACATAAGTGCAGTAGATATGTATCATCAACAGTGATCATCAAAGAAGAAAATATCTTATTTAGGTTAAATGTTCTCTTAGCAATTGTCTAATTGGTTAATAGGGCTAATAATATAACATGATATCTGTCATTATAAACACGTTGAACGTTTGTCATGAGCACCTCTGTGTTGTGGACACTTACTACTGCACTCCTGGTCATCTGATGGACATACTACCATAGGACACTTTACCTGAAAGCACGCTGATCTTCATTTAGGAGACGGTAACTGCGAAGAAGACGGATGGCGTCGGCTTCCAGAAGAGCCTCTTCGGACGGTTCATCGCAGTCCGAATCACTGCTCCACTTGCGGTTCATTCGGGCCGGCATGTTGCAGCCAGAGAGCTACAGCTCAAGTCAATAGCCCTTCTTAACATAAAACAGAGCAATATAATTATTATGGATCGGTCACGAACAACGTACCAATAAGAGCAGAGAATAGTCCTATCTTAAATTTTTTTGGGCCCCACTTTTGTAAACAACTTGTTTTTGTACAAGTTACCACAACGTGAACATTGCGACTGTGATTCTTTCGGTGACTTGATTGCAATACAAAATCTAGTGAATAATGAGCAACGGGCCCCAACATCATGGGAGAGAGAGTGTGTGGTATGTATACTACTATGATTTACAAACACTACATCATACATATTACTACTATTCTATAGAAAGGTAACCAACAGGCACAGATACCATGGGAGCCAGGACATCCGTTTTAGGCTTGATTTATGCTATAGTATCAGGAATTCCTGATAGTATATAATACATCTCCTCACATAATTGAAATAAGCTGGCAAAGTCCTATTCAATTACAATGTAAATACTTTCACCAATATTCCATAGCTTCATACCACAGTAAACCAATCATTCTATCATTCCGTGCAATTATCTCCGCCGATAACCCAAGCTGATTGGTCGACCAGCGTGCTCAATTATACGATTGACTGCACGCTCCGGTGATTTACTGCACGCTACGACACCACCACACCACGGCAGACTAGTCTAAACTAGACTAGTACCGTCACATTTTTTATACAGCCGCTTACGTCACATGGTCAAAATGGCAATGATAACGTTATGATATGATTTATTTTAAAATACAAACGAATCATACACTCGGTTAGTGTGGATTTTAGTTATGATAGAATGGTAGTTGACCACTTGATTGTCATGTCAATCGTGAAATTGAGCATGCTGAGTCAGCTTGCTCAATTTCACGATTGACACTCCAATCTCGTTGTCAAATCCTACAATAATGTTGTTTTTGATTAGCTGGATTAATATTGATTTGCATCGTGGATTAATTTTTGAAATTTGTAATTTGATCCATTTCATTACTGTGATATGGAATAACAAATAATACGAATAGCAAATTAGTAGATGATATACAGGCCTATCATTCACCTTTACACCAATACTAAACAAAGTCTGACTTAGTCTTTATGGTAATAAACACTTAACTAGCCAATCCAATACAATAACTTAATATGTAACAGACCTATTAAAAAATACGACTGTGCTCAAGCAAGCCAAAATACTTTTCTCTCTCATATCAGTAAAATAGAGGTAGATCTTGTAGCTTCTTTTAGCACGCACGTTTTACCTTATAACTAACCGTGATGGACAAAACAATCTCGGAGAGTAAATGAATACTTTTAGTATTTGTTTAATTGGCAATTTTATGTTGCCAAATACCGCCACAAACAAACTTGGTTTTGACAACTACTGTCAGTAATGAGTGTATTTTTCGGAATGCATGTTGCTTTTGAAGACCATAGATACACTTATAGTATTTATGAATTAGATGCAATATTCACTTACCTGTTTTTCTTTCAGCCGCCTCCTATTTGTATTTTGTTTTTAAAAAAAGTAAAAAAAAAAGTGTTTATTCCATATGGAATGAAGAATATGTTTACGCTATCATGTACAATGTTAGACGTTCTATAACGCTATTAACGTAACTACGCGTTACGTAGATGGAGTGCGTTTGACGTTTTGTCGGAATTAAATGTGATTGGCTGCGAAGGCCAGACTATCTATTTTATTTCTGTACCGGTACCAGCATCGTCATGGGTTTCACGGCTTTCCCATTCACACAGCCTTCAAAGTCCATGTTCATGGTATAAATTTCCAATAAGTAATAAGCCGAATAGATAATGTTGCGGTGCAATGCCCTAGGGTATATTCGGTGGACGCAGTTGTTCGAGATAAGAGTTTGAGACTAATCTGAAGCACTCAATCTATTGATGCTATTGGTTCAAGGTGCCCATGTTTCCTGGAAAACATAATGACCTTTTTATTTTATTTTCTATTTCTATTTTATTTTACTTTTTCTGTAGCCAGCCGAACGGAAATCCGTGAATGAACGTTAATTCCGATAATGTGATTTAAAAAAATTTATCATTCAAACAGCATAGAAATTTTTACATAATGTAATGTATTTGACACCAACATAAACATAGACATTCAATATATCTTCAGTGTATCAATGTAAAATGTTTAAAACCATATTATCGGAATTAACGTTCATTCACGGTTTTCCGTTCTATTCGATTGTCCAACAGTGTCAATTATACATTTGAAACACATCACATACCAACCTGATTGGATATTCATTCATCGATAAACCTCTTATGCATTGTGCTCGTTAAGCACTTTGGATATCCCCACCCACCCACCCACAAAAAAAATGCTCGAAAAGGCCGTCGGCAACTGCTCTCTCAGTAGCGCAGCAAAGATTTTGCAACATTGATATCCTAAATATAGAACCAAGTGAAGATGGAGATCTATCAATTTAGTATCTCACAGCAGTGTACATAATGATAGGGTAAAAAAATAACAATATACAATTGTACATAAACATTTTCCTCCTATTGTGTTGTCATCAAAGATATATCCTGATGTACGTAATGCTTGTAGTTTTTGTTCAGTAGAATATGAATTAAAAATTAAAACATTTATATATAGGATTCGTGAGACTCGATAGAATAGAATCAAATATAACATTTTTGATTGTACATGTGTAATATTAATTTGGGTGTATTTAGTAGATCATCTAAAAATACTATGAATATAGAAATAGAATTATAACAGTCAAATATTTTGTTAGGAGTAATGGCAGAAAATATAAATAGAATAGACTTGAGCAATTGTGTAATTTTGCATGGAAAGAGTTTTTTATGGCAATATGTAACAAATCATGTGTAGAAAGCCCTACACTGATTCTTTTTTAAATAATCATCTGGCTCATCATAAAAATGTGAAACAGTTCTTAAAGACTTTATATTGCGATAAGTATGTGTATTCACTATTTTAAAGACAAAATAATTGATATTCTATTTTGAGTATGTACGTTTTTAAGTATTCATGTATTACCACGTATCCTTTTATATTGGGCTTTTTTTCATTAATATGTTTTATTTCTTTTTTAATTCATTGTACATATTGTAATATTTAAAAACAAACATACACGAGGCATAGTACGACGTAGTACAGTAGAAGCGTCTATACATGTGTAATGTATACATGTGTAATGTTTGGGTCCTGGTGGTTACAAAATTCTAAATTTAACAATATGATGTTCAACCTATATTGGGTCGGGCAATTTGTTTGAAATGATTTACTTAACAATATCAAATCAATTTTTATTATTGCACATACAACCAAATTCTGTTTACATTCATTCATTTCAACAAATTTGAAACTTTCGATCTAAACAAACAATCAACCAACCAACATGCAAAAAACATACATACAAACTAACTAACAAACAAACAATAATTCGCTATTTCAAGCCTTTCCACAAGTCACATATGTAAATGCAAACTGTTTTGGATACAACGTATGAAGTTGGAGTGGGATAGATCTATGTATTGTGACAATTGAGCGATCGTGGAAACGTGTTACTCAGACCACCCCCACACCCATTGAGCTACACAGGTCCAAAAACACCAACACCACCCACTACATGTACACCACACATACCTAATTATATTTTTACCACCAGATTTCCTCTAGATGTGTTGTAAATACTATCTTGTGCATTGATATAGGAATCTCATTAAATTCCTATTTGCTCATGGTTTACTTCAAAAATCTCTTAAAACCTTGAAAACATCGTCATTCATTTCGGCCTTATCATTCAAAACACAAGTTGTTGAAAATAACCCCTCTCGGTCTTAGCCAATGAAAATTTAGCTTCAGGTCGAGCATACGAATTCTTCAAGTGCACACCCGACCCCATCGTCGGTTTTCACGGGTTGATCACGCGTACTGCCTTTACAAGTCCATGTTCATTTCAACACTGCTCATATTATATATTCCAACCTGTGTAATTTTATATTTTTAAACCATCGTAACACAACTATTTATGAACCAATAATTGTGCTTGAGGTGTCGAAATAAAGCCCCTTAATTATATTTTCGTAAGATAAACACAATTTTGTATGAATTATTAAAATCGCGTGACAGTTTCCGTAAATAACACATATGACGGTTTGCGTTATGACTCAATAAATAGTGTTCCATTTTGACACCGGGAAAACAATTGTCTTCATGATGCAGTACTTGTTTGGGTGATAATTTTCAAAACTAAAAATGGGTGTGCTCTGGACTCAACCCACGGGTAGATATTGAACACACATTCGTAACAAAAGAGATTCACGTAGACCGACGATGCTTGAAAAAATACAATTGCAGTAATCTAAACAATAACCCGGCAATATCATGGCCATTTATAAAGTATAAGGTATATTCGTCGGCTTGCTTGAGGATATCCCTTTTTCACTTATCATCAATTATACACACAGGAACCCGGGGTGACATTTATCAAACCAAATACTTTCCGTTGCAGGCGTACAAATTCATGAACTTAATCGTTCAAATCAAAATTTATTAGCAACACATGTTTTGTTGTTATTACACTGGGAAACGAATATGTTTGACATATTGAAGGCACATTTAAATTGTGACACCTCCATTCTTTGCACATTCGAGAGAAACTCCAAGGAATGTTGGGGTGGGGTGAGGTGGTGGGACATATGAATAAAGCATCTATTTTGTAAGTCCATATCAACAGAACGCCACTATATTGACGAGTGTTACTCTTTGATAGCAACCTAATTATTTACCATTAAGTTTTATATGTTTCGTAAATATAATAATGGCCGTACTCAATGGAATGTTTGATGCCCTATTTGCAAATACTCAGAAGCCTACCATACCGAACCACGGGGGCGGAAGAATTTCATGTTGGTTACATTTATGGGACAGTGATGATGCTATTACAAGTATCAAGCAAACAATGACATGAATATAAATAAATTGTATGTTTGAGTGGCGTAGTGAAGTCACAATGTGAATCACTCTGCGTGTGTACTTTCAAATGCAACACAAACACACATATTGTAATATCACTACTCAAAAAGCACTGGGCTATTATTTTCTACTCCAGTTGATCACCTTTTTTCCCATTTTTTCCATTCCAGCGTGATTTCTTGGGGAAGACTACAACAGGTACACACTTGTACTCAACGTAGTTCATGTACCGTTGCAAACTGCAGATTGTTAACCTTCTTTGAACAATTTTGTTTATCAGACATAATTAAAGCCTCAGTCTAACAACAGAAACGTTCATCCACTATTGCATGTAATGTATTCGGTGTTATTTGCGTTCCCCAATCATCCAATTTCTAACTTTTGCTCACATGTAATGTAGTTTCAGGGTGTTATTTGCGTTTAAAAATTGCATTAATTTAGAGTCACAACGTTTCTGGTCTAGCCAACATGCCATTTGCCTTTAAATGGTCTGACATTAACCTTAAATTTTTGTAGCTGCTCCACTATTGGTGAGACTCGATTCGTTATGTTAAAAGCCTATCTCAAGGCCTTTAAATGGTCTGACATTAAGGCCCTCTGAAGTTGCAAAATGTTTTGCTAATTTGACGTCATTTACTAAAAGCACATGGCTTCTATTTTAGAAGCAGCAGTCCAGCTGTAGTTGGGGTATTTTCCCGTTTAAGCACGTGGTACTGTTTATTTGTAATATGTTTCTGGTTGATTAATTCACACATAAGCCAGCCCCAGTTAGTAACAGAAGCTTTAGCATGTGGTACTGTTTATTTATATTGGGGAATGTTTGATGACGTTCTGTTTTGTAATAGTTTGTTTATTTGATACTCTTGTTATCTGATCATGGATATTGAAGCAATTAGACATAGCTTGCAAAATATTGGATATGAAGCTGTTAGACAACATCAGAAAGAAATATTGGAAAATGTATTGCAAGGAAAGGATTGTCTTTTTGTTGCTAAAACCGGTAAATATCAAGATTACATATTTAATATCTTGGCTGACCCTTACCTGATCACCCATGCATGGAGCTGCAGTGTCTTGGCTGACCCTTGACTGATCACCCATGCATACACGTTCTGCTGCTTCTGCAGCTGTTGCTAGTAAACACTCTGGTTTTAAAGGCTAACAGGGCAGGATGTTTGAGGCTGCATATTTAATATCAGTGGAATTCCTAGGGTTCTGTAAAAGACCTTATATCTATTAGAGCTAGAGGCTGTCACAATTGCACTTGCTCTTTATCTTTGCATTTAATATATGGTTGACACGAAGGGTTTATATAATAATAGAAATAAACACTATTAGATATAAGGTCTTTTGAAAGACTAGCCAATTAGATGCGACTTCCATATTTGGGATGGTGTGACCATAGCTTTAGAATGTTATCAAATGTATAACCTGCATGAGCTTTACTAATTTTTGTGTCTTATAATAACCATTATATTTTCTGTAGTCTGTGGACTATCATATTATTATCAATTTTCTTCAACAACATATCTTTGATACATTCGCTATTTTGTATTTGAGATTTCAACAGGTTTTGTCAACGAATACTATAGATATATTGACAAATCCGGTGAAACTTGATTAAAGCAAATGATTATCTAGATTTTAAAAGCTTAATTGATAGTATTCGTGGATCTTCCGTTGGCACCTTCAAATTCATTTTTTTACTCTAAACCATAACTTTTTATTATCAACTGTATCTATCTCCTTAACATGGCTCACAATAAGAGCCACACACTAAATGTCAGTCTCTAGGAAATAAATATATGTCTGTGAAAGGCTGAGATCAGTCGGGATTATATGAATGTGGATCTATAGTCAAAACAAACAAAACATATTGCCATTTGGAAAAATAAAGGAACTTCATTTTGATAAACTGAATACGTATTGACATTAAGTGTGCATTTCACAAATAAGAATGCCATTTACTCAATTGCAAAAAATGAAATGAAAATAAAACTCAGGGGAGGCTGTCTCTAATATGCATGCCCACACCGACTCTCAAACATATACAGCGATATAGGCAGGTTGGTGTGCAGACACACATACATACACATATACATAGCCATTTTTAGATTAATGTACGGCTACTACAAAATATTTATCACAACAAAGCTATATAGCCTGAGATTGCTGATCATTCATTACAATGACTATTCATTGAAATGCTACTTTTATCACAGTGTTGATGCTTTGGCAAGACAAACGCACACTACTTGTTAATGTATCAAGTTAACCATAACCACCATGAGATAGTATGTTTATATCATTTGGTCCTGATTGCATCCATCGATGTAATGAAACAATAATTATACAACGTTCATAGTCTCTACACCAACGATAACTCTGTTCGTCAACTCAGTTGCAAGGTCCTTAATGCATGCAGAATTAGAATTCTGCATTGTAACTGCATGCACATGTGTGCTTATGGAAGTTATGATATCCTTACTCGGGCGTACTCGTGATGTCATATGCATCTGCGTGCTATCTAAATCTTGGTTCACGTATAACTATTTATAGCATACAAATCTCAAACAACAATTTACCTTATGACTCGGTCGGTTATGGTAAGTTAAAGCTGACACTCTTAGCACTCCCGTATCTATTGAAAGTCTCGCTGCCCTTAAGGATGGGCTTAACCGCGCGTCGGCCCCCTCCTCGTGAAGCCTTAAGGGTTGCCGGGTCGTAGCCCAGCATGGGCTTGATCTGGTCCTCGGGTGGCAGAGGCTGAGGCTGTAGCGAGAATGTGGGGTTGACGGCTTTCTCGCGTTCAGTGGGCACCTGAGTCTGGGCGAGCACGCAGGGATTGGCGTATTGCCTCTTCTGCATGTACTGAGATGTCCCTAGCAATGCTGATGCTGATCCTGATGTTGAGGCGGCTGCTGGTTTGCCACTAGCGGGGTGTTGCTGGGTAGTTGGCGGTGCGGCCGTGTTCAGCTGAATGGCGCTCTGCAGGGAGTGCGCCCGCTGGTGCGCGTGTAGCGGCGTCGCAGATAGACGTTTGCCGCCATTGCTCAACGTGTGCGCCCGAGCCGCGGCACCGAGATGGCAGTTTTTCGATTGGTGTTGTTGCTGGTGTTGCTTTTGTTGCTGCTGCTGTTGTCTAAAGTAGCGCTGCTGGTATATGTTTGCATGGAAAATGTTGTTATCTACGTGGTTGTGGTAGTCGCCAAAATAGCTGACTTGCACCTTCCGTGATTTGGCCTCATCCTTCAGCATCTCAGATTGGATTATTTCACGCAGGTGACTTTCAAGAATGGCCCGCTGGTAATCTGTTCCTTCGATATCTTCTTCAGGTTTGACTTGCTGCTGACTGGCTCTTGTCGGCTTATTTGATTTATCAGCTTTCATCCTCGCAACAGGAGCTGAAGTGGCGCGAGACGTTTTTGGCATTTTCGCTTCTGCGTCATTCATGAAGTTAGCTGAAGCATGTGTGAAGTAACTGGAAGACTTTTGTTTTGTTATATTGTTGCCAGAGCTGACACTGCTTTTATTCAAACTTATAAAATCCTTTCTCTTATCAAGCGCGGCTTTCGGTGCCGACTTCACCCTAACATAAAGCCCAGTGGCCTGACATGACCTGCATAGATGGCCATCAGCACCATCAGGAACCTCATTCTGACCTTCATAGTCCACGCTGATCACATCAACACTCTGCTCTTCATCACTCTCATATGATGAGTCATTGTCCTGCACTTTACAATCTCCCACGTTCTGTGCTGTCTTTTCATGTCCATTCAACTTACACTTATCAGCGTTCACAGTTACTATCTTTGTAGCCTCGGTCTGAACTGGCCGTCCAAACACCTCCTTCCTCCTCTGCATGTGCTCCACGAGATCCACATCAGTGATGGCCTTGTGCATAATGATCTTCCCTCCTCGCTTCGCTGACGATCTAGACTCATGGCTTTTGGACCGCTTGTGGTGCCTGCTGGCTGCCTCCGATTGCTCTGCTGTGCCCAGCTGCTGAGTCTGCTCCACCCAGGCATTGACTGCCACGGGTGGCGGTTTCCGGTGCCGTCCTCCAGCTGACCGACCGCGTCTTCGTCGTCCACGTCTCCTCATAAAGGGGCTGGACACGATGCCCGGGTCGTCCACCTGTGGCACGGACTGGCTGTCGGCAACTTCATGGGATGCAGCTGGCGGAAGCACAGGACCGGCCGCTGCCGGGGCCACCTTGGAGGAGCCCTGACGCCACATGCTGCTGGTGGGCACGGATGAAACCTAATGCTGATACTGTGCAATGCGTGTAACCATGTTTACCTAAATAGAGCTAAGATTGATGACTAAACTTCATTTAGTATCTAAGAAGAAAGCCTCCATTTAATTACTTACTGAGTGTACACGTCTGCTAATGTGTCTCATCAACTTATCGTCTTCAGTAGTTTGTTTTCTGTGTTATTCAATAAGATAGACTCGTTGTTTTATCTGTACTATGATACGTGATTAAAATTCATTTTCATTACCAGTTTAACTTATATTTCACACTTTTGCTGTTTGTTCTCTTCTCGAGATTATCCTCAAATTTTCACGATTGATTATCAACGCGAATAGGCTTAACGCCATGGCAAGTGGTATGGCTTACTCAACGTGAGATTATCCAATCATCCAAATATGCTATATTCTTTATGGAGGTTTTTGATTTTCAGCTTTCCATATATAGATGTGAAAATAATTAAGTTATGATACATTCCTTCATTGAGCACTTTTGTGAACTTTTCTGTGGCGATGGAAAAACTAATTCTCACACTTTAGTGGTCTACTTACTTGTATACTTCTATTATCACATCATTTCCCCTGAGGTCACACTTAGATACAAATCCATGTATCAATGGATTAGACTTGCAACATTAGCAATGCACAATGACCTATCTGTAGATGAATGCATTTATGTACACAATATATCTATATAATCATACCAGTGTGAATGAGTATCCATCTATTAAGTCTCTGCACCTGCATAATTCAAATGTGATTTATTTGTATTCATTTGCTTAGCAAATAGAATTATCGATGAAGAGTTTCTTCGTGTGAAATGGTACGATGGCAATTTTTCTGCTAGTACAATTTGTGCAGTTTTTGCATTGGGAATAGTAGAGTAGTGAAATTGTGTGACAAAGCAATGCTTTAGTTTACCACATTTGATTTGCAATGCCACAAAATCGTTGTTGTAAACTACTCATATTCATTATAAAGGATATTGATGTGATTAAGGCTTTATGATATATTATTTTTGTTCAAATCTGCAACTCCTTATCAAACCTCTGTGGACTGTAAAACACTATCCATTTGTATTTATTGATATATTGATAACTGAACAAGTAGCTGTAATCCACAAAATCTAAGTTTAATTGCTTAAGGATGAAGTTAATGCAAATATCATCGATAATGTCATGCCACAAGTACAATTGTGTAACTTCGGCTTCCATTCTGGAACCTGAATAGTTCTTAATGCAACTTATTTTTCAATAGTATACTTGTCCACCAATAATCACCATCTACACCACGTACGCAAATCAACTTCCACATTATGAATGTTATTTCACTTCGACGTTATATTATTACTTGACCCTTGACTCAAAGACATAAACCTATGGTGAAGTATATCCCGTGATGTTATTAAACAATTCCATTATTAAAACACAAAGTGCCTCCTTAGGCACCCCCAATCACTCCATTGTTCAATAATCATTTCCAGTATTCATATATTATAGGACTCCGATATATGGATCGGCTTCTATCAAATGGACATGGGATCCAAAGCGGTAAATGGATCCATTGTGGCAGGATTGAGCGAAGAGTTCGTCTTCTAGTTGACTTATGTCAACTCAACTGTTTTCATCCAGTAATTCTATTAAAAGGTGTAGTTTAAATAATGCCTCGGAATACCGTACATAATCACTGAAATGGATCTCTTAATATTGTGTTGATATTGAACTGATCAAAGACGCTTAGATTATAACAGATTAGATCCGACAAGATTAGTTGAGATTAACCAAATTAATTGTTAACTGTTGACTAGATGGTTGGTGGGTTTTAATGGTTAGAGCGCAACTGACAGGTTTATATAGGGATTAGACATATGCAGATTACTTTCATTTTACATTCATATTTTAATATTAGAAAGCCACAGAGCATTATGATTGAATGCATATTAACTGTACATATATCATGCAATGGAACATAATGCGACGCTTGGAAAAATGATTAAAAACAATAATATATATTTCAATGCATCAAATGCATTAGACCTAGTATAGATTGGTTTATATTATTGTTAAGCATTCATTAGAGAACAAGTGTAAATATTCAACTCTTGAAAAGATAAAATCTGGGGCAATTTTGTATTATTTGGGAATTGAGGGTAATTATACCGCATGCCCGTCCCTCACCACTACCGGATAAAAAAAATAACAATTCAATACTACTTTTGGAACGTCCAAACCACGCGACTAAAACTGTTTGTAAATCAAAAATGTTAATTCTATAGGGGTAGGGGTGGGGAGGCCTACATCTCAGCCCAGCAAGTTTCTAAACCTTTTCATTTTAGAGTAATTAGACTACATTGTCTCTCCACGAACAGTAGCATGCTAAAATACCATAGCGTTTACATGTATTCGACAAACTATACAGCATCATTATGAACGCACGACTGGCCTTATGTGCACGAAAACTTGTATGATTTCATGTTTGTTCACCAAATAAACATATCTGCCATAAAGGCATTAATTGTTTACTTGCTCCCAGCTAACTGTCAACGGTCTTTCAGACCCAGTCGTTTGAACAGTGTATGCACACTGGGAACTTCTTTTCTAAATGTTACTAATGGCTCCCGTGCTTTTTTTGTCAATCACTTTAGTCTTAAGGTGGTACGAAACAGTTTTTTATTCTTCTTTTTATGATAATCATTGAAAATATCAAAGTTTCTATATGAAAATATTAAAAACGAAATTTACCCATGTCACCACGTTGATTTGAGAGTTATGAGGCCTTATCATATGTTGCACCTTCAAGAGTTTATTTTACGTTGAAATTTATATAAGCTGCCACAACTACCTTTAAATACAATCTTAAAATACTTTGATTGCAATTCTGTAATATTTATGTGAAAGATTTGAGCAAAAGATCTTAAAAATTCAGCTCGGGTACCCATTCATTAAGGGAAAATATTAAGGATTATGAGAATAGAAATATGAATTCTCACCTCAATTGTGTTTCTTAATACCCTCAAAAATGTACATTTCATTTTGAAAATTTCTGTGTTCTCCTTCTATATATATGCTGCAACATTACTTACTTCTCTCTTTTACTTGGAAATTGACAATTTGTATAAATTTCAATGGGTCATACCATGGACTAATTTGAATTCAAAGTAATACTAGAATATAATATAATTGTAAATTTATAGCTTGTTAGAATAGTATATGAAAGATCAACACACAGCTTTCAAAATTAGTAACAGTAGTGTATAGTAATGTCACTGAAGATACTATCTTATCATACATAATCAAAGTTGATCATAATGCAAACTTAGATGCTCAAAGAGACGCCCATATTAAGTGTAACGTGCATCATATAATAATGATTTCTTAGCATCCGGATTCATCATATGGAGAAGGTACAAACCTACTCAGATGCTTCTATCCATCATAACCAGTGACATTTTCGTGGACCTTCTGCCAACTTCATGATTCAATGCCAAAGTGTGACGGATGTTATTATGCACCCTGCTTTGTTGGACAATACGCTCGGGACAAGACGAGAACTGGGGCCGAAGAACAACTCTTGAAGCCCTGAAGATCGCCTCTGGGAGATCGCCACACGTAGACCCATACACAATCTGAACCAAGGCGAAGTAGTCCCCCCAGTTTTGACAAGACTTCTACACGTGACTGGGAATTCCACCCATGATGTGACTCAACTCAAAAGCAGAGTGCATAACCAAATTTGTAGTACTTTGCTATCGAAGTCTGAAGCAGGTTGAAGATTCACCAAAACGTAGCTAGTTTTGACGGATGGAAGCATGTGGGTAAGTTTGTACCTTCTTCAAACCTTGGTGTATTCTTTGGTGGCTTGGTTCTTCTACATGATGTCTACATCAAATGGTGAATCTGGTTTAACGTCAGTAATATGGCCCACTATGTAACAGTGTTCAGTGGGCATGTATGGAGGATCCATACAATACCTCTGAGCCTTTTCCAACTGGCTGAAATGGTGGTGAGTGGGTGTTATAAGAGGTCAAGAAATCCCACATTCCTAATTTGTTTAGCCTTATTTCCCAAATATCTTTTTATGGGGGGGGTGCTTTTTCCCATATCCAACAAAATTGTTGTCGTCTTTCCCACATATCACTTCCCACTTCCATGAAATCCCATGTCCCCTTTTTGGTATTATTCCCCATATCCCTTTTCCCCCACCTTCCACTTCTTTATACTACCACGCCTAAAATCTCATCTTTAGAAGCATCCTATATATTATTACGCTAATTCTTTTTTACTTTGTTCGGCTATCTCCTCTTTAACCTGACTAGCTGGACGCCATCTAACTACAGGACATCGTTCTCGGTACTGTGTAGTTTTGCACGAATATGTTTTTCATCGTCAAGATGGCCCTGATGGTTGTTAATTAGCGGTTTTATAACAAAAAGTAACAGACAGCGGCAGCCATGACAGCGTCATGTAGAGTAGTGTGATGTCACATGGGTTCAAATACTAGGGATTTCCACCACTTTGCCAATTGGGCTATGTGTACATTAGAACCTTCAATCAAGACCACCACTATAAATACACCACCTCTATTATAAGATGATTTATAACATTCCAAATTCTTCATAAAAAGACCATTGCAAACATCCCTAAAGAGACACCCCCATATTAAACCACTTGACGCCAGTCCTTGGGCAGTCTGAATAGGGATGTTCTACTGAAGTGTGTGAGAATATCTGTGCCATGGAGAGCATTATATTCCCATTGCCATATACATTAATTTTTCATCCCATAGCTTTTGCACATTAGATGCCAAGTGCATTTTTAGTGATCAATGACTTACTTGAGATGATATACTTCTCCGTCTTTGCCCAGTATACCACATCCAAGCTCAGAAATACATAGCTTGATCTGTTGCTTGACTTCTTGCTCATTGCAAAAGATTCTATATTGTGGTATAAAAACTTCCCTATCTCAATTTACCTTCAGTCTTAAAGGTTGTTCCAAAACACTCTTTCTCTATATCATACTTGATACTTGGAAGGTGCTAAGTTGTCAGTACAATGGTGTGTGCTAATATTATTTATTATTTATTTGTATCAAGGATATAGGATATTGCAGCTAGCCCAAATATGAAATGCCTTCTGCACTGCAAAACAGCAGCGCCACATAGTGGCGGAGAATACAACTGCTGTGCAGGTGCCTGCTGTCAACATGGATTCTACATGTTTGCAAAGAAGAAAAGGGGGGCTGTTTATCAAGCATATAATTGTTCACTAGGTTATTATAACCAAGATTCACTTGAAAAACACTCTTTCCTAAAGATAAAGTGAGGTAAGGCTAGATTTTATACTAAATTCACTCATAATAACTCTAAATGTTGACAACTCAATACATCTAAACTGCATGCCTAGTGCTTCACTTACTCCTTTTTTATCAAATGTTAAAATTCTGTAATAACTTCTTTATATTGACTTTTGTACTAATAATGTATGACATACAAATGTTTTTATATTCTCCTAATATTGATCCTAAGTAAGGCCTATCATTATATTTTCTATACACTAGATATATTATCTTGCTTGGCTTGTTATTTTGTTTATGAAGTAGTTCTGTAAGTCTTTCCTAGGAATACCGTCATTGACACTGTCTGAATCTAGTGGCTAGATGAGGTATACTCATTTTATATACTCTAATATCTTTCCAGCACTTTTCAACCATTTTTGTTACATATTTCAGATGTAAGAAATGGGTGCAAAATACACGCCTACAAAATCTGTTGATGACACCAATTGATGAAATAGCCAGAAGCGATGGTGCGTATAGATTGTGTGGGAAGCACTTCGAGGACTCACAATTCATGAATCCTAAAATAAAGAAAAGCCTCATTCATAATGCCGTTCCGTGTGCCAAATCATCTAGAAGTGCAACCATGCAATTGTGTTCATGGTTAGAGGTATAACAACCGAATGGAAACAGCCAATCGGATATTTTTTAACATCTGGTCCTATGAGTGGTAATGAAATGAAAACGTTATTATTACAATGTGTTGACAAATTAAAATCCATTGGCTTGACACCTGTTGTCATTATTCTTGACCAAGGTAGCAATAATAGAAATATGATAGAAAAACACTTGTGTGTTACAAGTGACAAACCTAATTTTATTTATGATGTAACAAAAATATTTATTATGTATGATCCACCTCATCTAATAAAGAATGTTAGAAATGATCTTAAAAAGCATGGTTTTACTGGTGATAAAGATTTGATTTCATGGAAGCATGTGGAAGATTTTATTTTCATGCAGATTCGTCCAAACCCATTCGTCTAGCACCACGTCTTACCAAAACACATTTGGATCTTCCACCCTTCACGAGCAGTTGAGCACTGTGGGAGGCAACTAGTCTGGAACCTAGCAGTTACAATGAGAATAGCTCAATTTAAAAAAACTGAAAATATTGCATGGTAGAGTATTGTATTTCTATAAATAAATTTAGTATGCATATGATTATGCAAATAAGTGGTACATTAGCGTTTAAAATCAGGTCTGCCTAGGCAAGTTATTGACTGGACTTGATATATAGGCAACTAGTCATCTATTACCATAGTCATGTACTCATTGAGTAAGTAAAGTTAATGTTTCATTCACTTATTGCAAATTCGGGTAAACATGTGGATGTTTGTTGTTCTTCAAATACGTTTCCAATTGCAGAACCAGTTTCAGGATTGGTGTCAAACTAATTACCGTGCAATCGTGTATGTAACAAACTGAAATTACCGTACACTGAGGACTTTATTATTTATACACAAACTGATATTCATTACAAAAATGATACATTGTAACCAGACTAACTAACTAACAAAGAGTACCTTTCCAGATATATGATCTTACGAATTATATGACAAGAAATAAACATAAAATACAATCATTGGTATATCTAGAAAAATGAATATAAATTTATACATGCTATATTATTTATAGGTAGTGGCTAGGGAATCATCGTGGGCTCCCTAGTCAACCCCTGTTAGACCGCAAAATATAACCAACGCAAAATATAACCAGTTATGATTTGCATACGCAAAATATAACCACAGCCCTAAAAATGAACCTGGTGACGCAAAATATAACCACTGCCGCAAAATATAATCAAGGTGTAGCGAGTCACAATTCTGATCTTGTCAAGTGGTGAGTTCATTAATTCTTTGAGTAAACTGTTTTCATATGATCAATATCGACTTGCTAAATCAGGTTGCCCCCACCCAGAGCTATCAAAATGTAAATGTCTTGTTTATGGTCTTTTCCTCCGAAGGATCAGACGACTCT
Organism: Streblospio benedicti; assembly: GCA_019095985.1. Taxonomy (NCBI): domain Eukaryota; kingdom Metazoa; phylum Annelida; class Polychaeta; order Spionida; family Spionidae; genus Streblospio; species Streblospio benedicti. The sequence continues at coordinate 4,568,435 of CM032665.1, read as the reverse complement.
ACACCTACACAAGGTCAAACTATATCTTTCTCAACTCCCCGGGGAGCATACGGCACAGTTGCTACCGTCGTGCTAATCATTCACATTTGCGTTCACTGGCCTGATGTGTACCTATTTAACATGTAGGTACCACGAAACAGTGTGCAACCTGTTAGAGGTAAGTTTGCTCAACACTTACCACCAGACCAGACCGGGAATCGAACCCACCATCTTCTGGTCACGAGTCCAACTCCCTATCCACTCGGCCTATCCACTCGACCACGGAAGCACATAATTAATGTCATATTGTCTTCTATCATCAAGTGAAGTAAATTAGGTGTCATTTAAGGGTGCACAAAACGCACCAAATGACACCAAGTTTGTACCAAAATGTTGTGCATGTGTTACTTTGCCCTATAAGACGGACACTTGATTCCAAATATCACCCTTTTGCCACCATTTTTTTACAGTTTACACGGCACATACTTATAGAGCAGAGGGTAGACTCGAGTGCATAATGTCTAAATCTGGTTTAAAATAGGTAAGTTTACTGTTGCATTTGTGTGGGTTGTGTATGAGTAAAATATTGGCAACACATCTGTAGAATGTGAAGCCTTTACATATGCAGGCATCTTGTTTGATCTCAGGGTGTCTTGTGGTCAAACGTGGTGTGCGCAGTTGTGGCTAGAATGTGATGAGACACAGGAATATCTGTAGCCCTGATTGAGCTTAGTATATAAAGACTGTAACCACCACATGTTCCATCTTGAGTTTAGGAAGCTGCACCTCTCTGGACTTGTGCTTATCCCCTCTCCACAGCGTAAATCTTAGAACCCCATTAATGGTAGCACGTGACATAACAGGAGCCCACCAGCTGAAGAGAATCAAAATAACGTCTCCCGAGAAGTGGTAACAATTTTTGGGCTAGAACGATGTAGAAGTGTATCATTGCCTTCAGGAATTCAGCATTAGTCATGGAGCGTCGTGAACAACCCCATTGTTAGAACAGATGCTTATATTTCATGGTTCCATTGTTTCATATTGTAACGGCAATGGCCACAGTTAGGCAAAAAGACACAACCATCCAGAAGTCATCCATTACCAAATGAATCACCCAGACCACTCAATATTTGCGACCAAAGCACCCACGACCCACCTTGAAATGACACTAAGCACTAAACATTGGTTGACTCAAGTTAACATATCTGATACCGTCGTAGTTTAGTAAAACAAAAATACTCTCTACTGGATGTTAAAAAATATCATACATTTTCTCTGGTTATATTTTGCGGCAGAGGTTATATTTTGCGTCACCAGGTCCATTTTCGGAGGTGTGGATATGTTTTGCGTTAACGCAAAACATAACTGGTTATATTTTGCGGCTGGTTATGTTTTGCGGTCTAACAACCCCACGGTGGGTAGGATGGCATTTTTGGCTCCCTGTAGGCTGCCCGCAGTGTGTTAGTCAGGCAGATAAGAGAAATATTTATAGTAGTAAAGAATGCATCAGATTGCATTTAAGAAACTTATCTTGGCTATATATTATCCTATTTGAATAGTTTGAGCATAAAACATTGATTTTCATAATAGATTATTTATACCAATAAAAGATGCTCATAATGAATTTCTTATATATTTCTCCTGTGCTATGTATAAGTCCTAACTATGCAGATAATTGAATGCAACTGCCATATGCACGAGTATTTTGTGCATTGTAAATTGTACACATTTACCTAGATGACCTGTGCACAATTTAGTGGGGGGGGTTTTCCTTCAAGTAAATGAATAGTCAGGACTTATACATAACAAGAAATTATTATCTTCATATAAATGTTATGGGGCTCTCAATTATCTTTTATATTTATATCAGTTTGTGTTTTTTTTCATTCTTTTGCTGTTAACTATTCTAAAATGATCAAAACTTTTCCTTTACATATCTTTATTACATTACATTACATGTTTCAAATCAACAGACTCCTTCTCAAATTTGTTGATGTTTACACTACCATGACAGTACTATATAGACCACGATATACAGAAGATTAAGAACTATTCAGAAATATGGCAACATTATTACTCCAAAGTATCATTTTTGAATAAAATACAACAATACCAAAATATGCTTTTGATCCCTTTCTCTGCACACGTCTTACATTAACCTTGGTATACAGCCCCTTCTTTATTACAGTAAACTTTTCCTCCAAACGCATGTATAACACAGTCTCCTCTCTCACAGTCAGTCTCTTCTTTTAACCCTGGCAGTAAGTGAAATAGTTTTTTTGACCCGCTCTTTCTATCACTTGTATATCAATGACTGTGAGAGAGGAGACTGTGTTATACATGCGTTTGGAGGAAAAGGGAACTGTAATAAAGAAGAGGCTGTATACCAAGGTGAATGTAAGACATGTGCAGAGAATGGGATCAAAAGCATAGATATTGGCGAAACAAGTAAGTCAATATATGTCAGAAGTCAACAGCTCCCCAAGGCCATACAAAACCCTGTCCAGAACAAGAACAAAAACGCTTTTGCAAAGCACATTATTGAGAAACATGGGGATGGGAAAGAGGTCAAATTCGGATTCAAAATAGTTAAAAAAAAATTGCAAAACCATTAGAGAGACAAGTCCTGGAGGGTGTTGAGATACATGGAATGAAAGCAGATGTAGTGATGAACTCTAAACCAGATCACTATAAACCAGCAATAAGAAGGGTGGGTTTTACAGACATTTTAGAAGAATTGGAATTAAATTTAAATATGCTTGCTTAAATATGCTTGCTAAAAAGATGTGAGAGAGAGAGAGAGAAGTGTGAAAATGTATCCGCAAGCACTGGGAAACACATATATATCATTCAATAGCACGAAAAATGCTAATAAGACCTTCCCAAAATTTCGTCCTCATGTCGGATTCGAACCCACGACCTCTGGGTTGAGATGATAACAGACCAAGTATGTAAGCTGGGGGTTACGGAGACAACGGTTCAGCCGTGTAACCTTTTAACAGCTCGCTGCTTGGGATGATGGTATCATTCTGGTCTCACAACCTTGGGGTCGTGAGTTCGAGTCCCGCTAGGGCCACTTGATATAGTCGAATGGAAGCTTAGGGTTGTAAAACCTGTCTTCAGCTATATCTATCGTTGGTAGAAATATGCTTGCTAAAAAGATGTGTGAGAGAGAGAGAAGCGTGAAAACGTATCCACAATCACTGGGAAACACATATATATTATTCAATAGCACGAAAAATGCTAATAAGACCTTCCCAAAGTTTCGTCCTCATGTCGGATTCGAACCCACGACCTCTGGGTTGAGATGATAACAGACCAAGTACATATGTAAGCTGGGGGTTATGGAGACAACGGTTCAGCCGTGTAACCTTTTAACAGCTCACTGCTTGGGATGATGATATCATTCTGGTCTCACAACCTTGGGGTCATGTGTTCGAGTCCCGCCACAGCCACTTGATATAGTCAAATGGAAGCTTAGGGTTGTAAAACCTGTCTTCAGCTATATCTATCGTTGGTAGAAATATGCTTGCTAAAAAGATGTGAGAGAGAGAGAAGTGTGAAAATTTAAATTTGAATTAGATTTATAATGGGAGTAATGGAAATTATTGCTCTAATATGGATAATGGGTGCACTATGGCACAATCTAATAATATGTAACCTATTAGTGTGTTTTTTATTGTGATATAATCTATTAATGCATAATTGATAATCCTTTATGAGGAAAATGGTAGAAGTTTTGATATTGTTGAATTTTATTCAAAAGTGATACTTTGGAGTAATAATGTTGTCATATTTCTGAATAGTTCTTAATCTTTTGTATATAATGGTCTATATAGCACTGTCATGGTAGTGTAAACATCAACAAATTTGAGAAGGAGTCTGTTAACTTGAAACATGTAATGTAATGTAGTAAAGATATGTAAAGGAAAACTTTTGATCATTTTAGAATAGTTAACAGCAAAAGAATGAAAAAAAGACAAACTAACATGAATCCATATGCTGTATACCAAGTTACTAGAATACTTCATATTTATATTTATAAATTATGAAAATCAATATCTTGTGCAAATATCATATATGGTTATCTAGTGTGAAATAACCAAAACACTTCATATAGTCTTAAATCATTTTTTAAATGATAAGCTGATACAATCTTCACTAGTATTTTTGTCAGCTCCCTAGCTTACACAGTGGGGTTAGGCAAGGGAGCCAAAAATGTCAGCACCCTACTGCCCCTCGCCTAACCACATTGGGTTGGCTCCCTGACCATCAACTGCAATATAATGTTAATATGATTGCTTTCTATTTTACACAAACCATGAACATCGCATAATGTAATAACATGCTCTTTCTATTTCATTGTATTGTTTTAAACTCAAACGTTTAAGCACAGTGAGTTTCTTTATGTGATGCTAAATATAAGTATAAACCTAGGGTTTAAAATCTTATGTTTAAATTTCGCTGTTCTTTGATATCATTCGAGAATCAGTATGTCTGAAAGCAAAGAAACAATCTGCACATGCATTTTTACACAGTCTAACTATCTTCATCACTCTAAGTAAAAAATACTTATTTAAAGGGTGGCATATTGTAATTTGAAAGTTTGACGCCATTCTGGTCGCTATTTTGGATTTTGTCCTAGACCGCCATATGGGTGTGTAAATTATTCTGAGATATACATAAATATACAATAGTCATTGCAATCAGTACAACAAATTGGTACTCTTATCTATATTTGGTCGAGTTTCGAGTTGTGTCCGAGAATTATCAATAGCGGGTTAAGTTACATGTACCTAGCACAACATAAGAGCATATCTAATAGAATGTTTTGAATCTAGAAGTCTTGATCTTGCTAATTATTATATTACACAGTTACATCACGCATGCGTTGAAACAATGTTCTTAGCAAATAAAGGTAGCGATTATCTACTGATTTCTGTGTAATCTAACCAAGAGCTACGTTGAAATTCATAGGGGTCCCTTGTTTTTTGTAGCAGGTAAATTAACTGACTGTCCAGACGCTATCAAACTATGTAGCCGTGTTAGAATAGCAATTCAGTCATGGCATTTTCTTGCAAAGATCAGAAACAATAAAACGCCCTGTAGTGAAGAGAGGATAACAAATCCATATGATAAGAACCAAAGTTCGTCAATATTTGCAAGCAAACCGAAGAGCCAAGATAAACCCATGATGGAGGAGAATTTAAAGCTGATGAATACTGCACTTCTTCTATTGTTTGCACTGCACCCCAACTTACGATGTTTTACCAGAGTAAATACCACTACAGCAAGACAGACACAATTAACCAGCATAACCAGTGCTAGAGGCAAACCTAGGCTGACAATGAGTCCTAAAATGGGATTGATCCAGCAGGTAGAAGAGACATCATGTATGTCCCAGCCATAGATGAAGTAATCTGTGAAGACATCGAGGAGACTGCAGACCAGACAGATGATCAGTGGTAGTCCCCATGCATACAGAGAGCACTGGACAAGGACCTTTTTGTCAGAAACATGTTTCACCACCATCAAAGTACAGCAAATTCTTGTCAGAGACACCGAGTAGACGTTCATCCAGAAGAATGAACTCAGCCAGAAATAGTGCTGCAGAGCGGCAAACGTTTTGCAAATGATCTTGCTGCTCACAACAGACGATGAGGTGAGGAATAAGATCTGAGCTGTCATTAGCGCGATGCAGAGATTCGTGTTGACGTATCGTGGCAGAGATTGGTGCAGCCGCTGCTTCTTCACACAATAACCAGACAAGGTTGCGAACAAAGCAACAATGGACAAGCCTACGCCACCAAAGCCCACATATTTCTGAATGGTGTCATGAATATTCAGCCCATTGCGATACCTAATATACTCGGCAAATTTCTCACAGTAGACCAGATATTTGGGTTTGATGAGGAAGCCACCACGTGGTAATATTATGTGTGTCTTCTTTGCTACCCAAAGTAGTGTTACGTTCATTTGATCCGTTTCCTGAGGGTCCACAATTTGGAAAGTGCCTTCAATTGCAACATATGGACAGGTGAGTATGTCCATTCGGCAATACACTATTCTGGTTATTCTGCTAGGTAGAGTCTTGTCAAAACGGGTAATTGTTTGCAATAGTGTATGATTGAGACTGACCGTCAAGCCAATGCCTCGAATGGTAGCTACAGAATCTGATATAGTTGCAAATTGCAAGAAATTGTCACTAAACAAATTTGTTTGTTCTGTCCAGTCCAACCGGCCATTGGAACATTTTAGTGGTTTCGAAACATTATTAGTAGCTACTGTCACAAAAATGCTATTAATCGTATTTTTTACATAACCGTAACGTACAAGGTCTTTCCCTTCTTTGATTTTCCACATTAGTTTTTCTATAGTCACATTCAAAGACGTCATGGCGAAAGCGTAGCAAAAATAGTTGTCTGTACAGACATTGTGGTGAAAAGTACCCTTGAAATAAGTTTTCAATGTTGCATCTGCAGATAAAACTTCATCTACATGCATATTCATAAATGCTAGTGCATCCTTTATCAGGGTGGGCACAGTTCCACTTCGCGTGTTATATATATACATACTTTTGACAACAATCAACACTACAATTGTGTTCTGGTCAATATCCTCGACAAATGGTATACCTGTGACTTTCTTACATTCTCCGTCCATAAGATGTGTGCCCGGTGCTGAACAATTAGACTCAGAACATTGCTTTAGCACCAAGTCCAACATTTGATTGACTTTGCAAACTGGCTGGTCGTGAAAATATGCAGCTACTGGATTCATTCTATCCGGAGAAAAGTTTAGAAGCATTTGGAACAAAAGCAATTGGGTTGAACCTACATATGTTACTGAAGGTTTCACACAAACCTCGTCAGTTAGTGTTGTTAAATGGATACCATTACAAGAAGCACATTGGGAATTTTTGTAATTCACCTTGTTCAATCTGAACTCCTCCGAGTAACTCGAACATTGTTTTGAAATTGCTGGGTCTGTCTCTTGTGGACAGGCATCTACAGTAGAGCACAACAGCCTGTTCACGTATATGGGTGACAATCGCTCAACTTCAAATAAATCGAAACCCAGATAGCAATGCAGTGTTAGGAACATGTTAATGTCTTCGTTTGAAGAAAACCGTCCTAATATTTCTGGTATTTTTTTCTCTGGGCATTCAAATGTAGGAGTCAGTGGAATAATCATATCATCACTCAGGCCATTACACTTAGCGCAAAATCTATTTCTGTAGAGTAACATGGTTACAGTGGAAAACACCAATACATGTGCATCAATATTCACAGTATGATTGAGAATGCCGTTTTTTAGAGGCGATGATATATGCTCTGGTATTAATTCACACTTCAATACGTCACTCTCGCTCCATCCTAGTGTCCTACTACACGTGCTCACCATTCGGACTTTCATACTTTCGGCCTTCTTCGTAAAGTGCTTCACTGTTTGACAAGAAAGTACACTGTCATACATCTGTGGCGTTTTTGTCACTGCCTGATGGTGATGGGGTGGACGACGCGAAGCAAGACGGGCAAGAGGACCAGGGGAATAAGTACGATTACGAGGAGCAGCGGGTTCAGCAGGGGAAGGAGAATATTGAGGGAGAGAAGGCGGCGGGAAACCTAGGATTGGTTTTCCCTTTTCTTCTTCTGTCGTCTGCGTAAAGCACATTTCCTGGAAGTCAGCACAGCAGTCACTGTATGTGGAGCACCAGATATCGCAGCGACAACTGTACACACGTGGATCGTATTCGCTACACCTGTCATGACAAGTGGCATCCGGACACAGCCTCACTATGTTGTTGCCAGCTAGCACACCTGTGGATCACAACCAAAACTGAGATTTACAAATAACTTCACTGAATTTCTCTCTCAATATAGGCCTACATGAACACGAATGGGGGACACCCCAGTAGAGATTTATGAGATTTATAAATTGAATCTGGGGTCAAATTGGAGCAATTTATCGTAAAAAGAGTCAATTCTGAATCCAAATTGGAATGAAATTGGAAAAAGATTTTTGAGTCTGGGGGTCAAATTGGAGCAATTTATGCTAAAAATGTCACTTCTAAACCCAAATTGGAATGAAATTGGAAAAGAAAATTGAGTCTTGGGGTCAAATTGGAACAATTTATCTCCAAAAAATCACTTTTGAACGCATATTGGAATCAAATTGGAAACATTTTTTGAGTCTGGGGGTCAAATTGGAGCAATTTATGCTAAAAATGTCACTTCTAAACCCAAATTGGAATGAAATTGGAAAAGAAAATTGAGTCTTGGGGTCAAATTGGAGCAATTTACCGCCCACAAAGTCACTTCTGAACCCAAATTGGAATGAAATTGGAAGAAAAAATGAGTCTGGGGGTCAAATTGGACCAATTTATCGCCCAAAAAGTCACTCCAATGTGAAAGCTCCAATACAATTTACAATGCAGGTTAAAAATTGGGGAAAAATTCAGTCTGTGGGGAAAATTGGACCAATTTATTGCTAACAAAAGTCACTTCTGAACCCAATTTGGAATGAAATTGAAAGTTGGAGTCTGGGGGTCAAATTGGATACAATACAATACAATACAAAACAATTTATGTAGCATAAATTCCACTAAATGTTCATGTAAGCTTGTAGGCCTCCTTAAACAAATGGTGCTTTAGTTGGGATTTAAAAGATACAAGAATTTTGGATTGTCGAATGGACAGTGGAAGTTTATTCCATAATTTAGGTGCTGCTATTTTAAATGCTCTATCACAATAAGACTTGGTTCTTGATCTAAATTCTTTAAGCAATCGGTTATTTGACGACTGCAGTAATCTAGGTGGTGAGTATGGTTGTAAGAGTTCAGACAGGTAATATGGTGCAAGTCCAGTGAGGCATTTGAAAGTAAGTGTTAGAATTTTGAAAATTATGCATTGCTTGACAGGGAGCCAGTGAAGGCTTTTCAAAACAAGAGTTATATGTTCATGCTTTTTCGTTAGAGGTAGGATCCGTGCAGCAGTGTTATGAACACGCTGTAGAAAGTTGGATTTGGCAGTCAGGTAAACCATAAAGAAGTGAATTTCCATTATCAAGGCGAGAACTGATGAAGGCATGAACAATTTTCTCAGAAGCTTCAATTGTGAGAAGCTTCCTACTCTGTCCAATAAGACGAAGATGCCAATTGCAAGATTTAACAAGGGCAGACACATGAGGTTGAAGTGTCATGTTTTTGGCCAAACGTAGCCCCTAAATTACGAGCAGTGGATGTTGGTGTGATATTAGTGTTCCCAATTCTAACTGACTTAATGTCAACTGTATCCTTATAGCTATTAATTCAGTCTTTGCTTCATTCAGTTGAAGCTTGTTTTCACGCATCCAAGCTCTTATATCAGCTAGGCAAACATCCATCTCGTTTCTGGCTTCATGAGCTGAATGAGATGAGAGGTCAAACTCAGTATAGATCTGAGTTATCGGCATACATATTTATACTGAGACCGTGTTTGATAGCTATATCATGCACTGGACCTGTATAGATTATGAATTTAAAGGGACCTAGTACAGAGCCTTGTGGGACGCCGAAAAGCAACGCAGTGTTTTTTGATGACATGACATTGAGGAAGATGGCTTGTGAACAGTTTTAAAGGTAAGATTGAACCCATTTAATGGCTGTATCAGTAACACCTATTCTGGAGTGAGACGAGAAAGTAGGATATCCTGGTCAAAAGTGTCAAAAGCCGCGCGAAGGTCAAGGAGACAAATTGGAGCAATTTATCTCTAAAAAAAAGTCACTTCTAAACCCAAATTGGAATGAAGATGGCAAAACATTTAAGTCTAGGGGTCAAATTGGAGCACTTTATCGCTAAAAAGTTTATAATTTTATGTTAATCTATCATACTCTATTTAGAAAGCTAAAACACCAATACTCCCCTTTCATACGCAACATATAGCTGAAATGAATATAGACTTGTAAAGGTAATGTGAGTGATCAACCCGTGAAAACCAACGATGAGTGAAATGTTGGTTTTATTGAAATACTCAATTTACCGTACACGCCATACAATTAAAACAGAACAAAACAACCGAGTGGTAAAATGACCGCACAGCAAGTTGTGCCCCCAGCAATCCCGGTGATCATGACGGCGGCGAGTGTGAAATATGCTGGGTATAAAACCAGAAGCTCGGTGAACAGACAAAAGTTCGTGTGTTGATTATTTGAATTTGTGGAACTAAGATTCATGATTTAATAAGTATGTATCAAACAAAAATTTGCATGCATAATTAGATTGCACACATTGAACACCTGTCAAGTGAAACTCTTCAATGAGTTTGTTTTTAAAGCGGGTTTTGTCATCATGTTGCTGGTACATGTAACTCCCAACCTTTGTGGGAGTAACTTTTTGTTTTGCTTAACAACAATAAGTCAAGAGTTATGACAAAATTAAAACCTTCTTTCTGAGCTCATTTTTCTAATTTGATTCCAAAAGATTTGGGTCCAAAAGTGTCTTTTTTAGCGATAAATTGCTCCAATTTGACCCCCAGACTCAAAACGCTATTCCAATTTGCGTTCAAAAGTGACCTTTTTAGCGATAAATTGATCCAATTTGACCCCAAACTCAAGAAAATCCAATTTGATTCCTATTTGCGTTCAAAAGTGACTTTTTTGGTGATAAATTGCTCCAATTTGACCCCCAGGCTCAAAAAGTTTTTCCAATGTGATTCCGATTTGCATTCAAAAGTGACTTTTTTGGCGATAAATTGCTCCAATTTGACCCCCAAACTAAAAACAATTTCCAGTTTGATTCCGATTTGCGTTCAAAAGTAACTTTTTGGTGAGAGATTTCTCCAATTTGACCCCCAGACTCAATTTATTTCCAATTTGATTCCAATTTGCATTCAAAAGTGACTTTTGGGGCGGTAAATTGTCCAATTTGACCCCAGACTCATTTTTTTCAATTTGATTCCAATTTGCGTTCAGAAGTGACTTTTTCTAGCGATAAATTGCTCCAATTTGATCCCCAGACTCAAATTATTTTTCCAATTTCATTCCAATTTGTGTTCAAAAGTGACTGTTTTAGCAATAAATTACTCCAATTTGACCCACAGACTCTTTTTTTTTTCAATTTTTCAACCTGCATTGTAAATTGCTTTGGAGCTTTCACATTGGAGTGGATTTTCACCACTCATAATCCTCGATTTGACTTAATTGTAGTCATTGGACAGTTTGTGGATAAAAAAATATGCGAGGGGTAAAAAAGTGAAAAAAAATCCAATTTCCACTCCAGATTACAATCTCACTCCAATGTTTCACATTTTTACCACTCCAAGGTGAAAGCTCCAATATAATTTACAATGCAGCTTGATGCTGGTTGTGATATTTAAGATAGAAAGATTTAACAAACGTTAATAATTTCCGGGTAGATGCTACGTAAATAATCATCATTTAGACCCCCATTTCACATGGCCGATCCTAGGTCCAGATCCTTCAAAAGACACCCGATTTGTCATTTCTGGGTGGGTCGTGCGTGACCTGGCTTCAAATGTGGAGTGATTTGGTTGGTTTGGCAGGGAATGGGCCACTTTTGGTCGGTTCTGGGTTGACTTGACTTTTTTTCGGTTTGTGTGCTCCATCGCCAAGCTTTTCGGAGCTGTCTGGGGGCTTTGTCTAGCATTTGCAACATCCTAAGGTCTCTTTCCTTAACTGTGGCCTCGTCTGCTGCTTTGAGAAGATGTATTGTGACAGATGAGATCGTAGGTGCCGCCGCTACCATTACAATCTGAAGCAATGGAAGCATGAAACGGAAGCATCTTTTTCAACAGCACGATGCTCCAATACAAATGGTGTCCACCTGGGGAAAATGGGACATTTCTGCCGGCTTCTGCCGGCTTCTGGCCCAAAAGGTGTTTTCACTTCTCTGGAGAAGTGATTTTGACTTTTTCGGCCTGTGGGCTCCCGTTATAGGATTATGGAGATGTTGATCTGGATCAACGTTTTGGTTTTCTGGTTCGTCTGGAGGACTAACTTGTTCATCGCTATATCTCTCTGCTAACGGTGGGTTTGCTGACAATTTCCATAAAGATGTTCCCCTTTTATGGTGTACTAGTTCTGAATGGTCCCATTAACTTGCCTTGTCCTCCAGTCCATCAGAAAGGTCACATGGGGGTGGGGGTGGGGGAGGAGGAGATCATTCTTCATGCTTCATCTGTCTACACAGAATGCTTATTCATAGTGAGCAAAAAGGGTCAATAAAAAAATATAACATCAACTGAGCTTTTCTGCGAGACAACATGATTAATAATTACCTCTGTTGCACTCAAAAAGGCAAAGTGTGAAGACGATGGTGAAAAAGTTCATCTGCCTGTCCGTGTGGATTAACTGGGTGGTCATCTTTACTTCTTCAATTCAACGTAAATCACGGTCTTTGCGCAGAAGAATATGCTCCGCTTTTCAGCGCTGTCTTACTATTTATAGTGACTATGAATAATTTAATTGTTCTGCCTCGTGACATTGTCTATGTCATTTACCATTATAGTTCTATTTTCATTTCATTAATTGGAAACCTTCTCACTTAGCAAAACTGTCACTCCTTATGTGCGTGTATGTCTAGAGACAGACTACATTACTGAGGATATTGGCATTTGATACGCAGTAATCAGTATTGATGCTTTGGCTCTATTATCTCACATACCAAAAATTAATTACGATGTACATAAGGTAATGGTGATTAAGTTAGCATAGACACATATTAACATAGCAATTACTACTCAATCTGTGACAGACGCTTGTGAGTGGGGCCTAAGTAGAGGTAAGCAGACACTGGTCTGAGATTGTTAAACAGTTCAGATGACTTTGGTTGACGTGATGATCTCCATACATTTATCTCCCCCAGGATCTCCACTTACGACTTATACGGCTATTGATCAGAATGTCTATTGAAAAATAAAGTTCTTGTTGATCATTATGAAATGTTGTCTGCTGATAACTCATAATCTATCATATTGAGAAGAAGAAAAAATGAGCACACATTTTCGGGCTGGATTTTATATGGCCACACAAAATTTGATGAGCACTAGATGTAATTAACATGTGGATATATAGACACGACTTGCATTCACGTTATCTAGAATTTCCAGCTTTTGGAGAAGGGTTTCTCGATATAAAGTACCTGGAAGGAAAATGAGTTATACATAACGCGTACATAACGAGTTACAAATAAGTGGGTCCAACAGCTCCAACTGTACTAACAAGAGCTTAAAACCGTGATATCATAATAAATACTTCAGCATATTTTTCATAATTTTCTTATCCGTGATATCATCATAATCTAAAGCTACTAAATCACCATTATCATCACACTTTGAATATACATCTAAATATATTGTATTATTTATGGTACATACAACATTTTTCCAAGCAGCTGTCTTTATATGAAACAAGACCCTCTTCAAATTGACCTCATCTGTATTCTTTAGAGGTCCTTATTTCACAAGACGACTGTTTGGTAAGCCACATCCGTTTCAGAAACAAAACATTTAAAAAACATTTGGCAATATATGAAATATATCATAAAGAATTTGCGTTTTCATCTGAATAATAGTCTGTGAATATCCATTTTTGAGTAGGTCTTTTCTCATAGTCACATGGGTAAAACATTAACTCATTTTTCACAACATCAACATGAAAGTCTAAACATTTCCTAGTTTCTGTGTCCACTAGGCCTTCACCCTACAAATATGAAATCAGTAATTCAGATTTATTATGGGTATTCAAAACTAGAACAAAAAAATGCGCTCAATTCGTGTTTGCTACTATTCTAACTAGTTATAAAATAATATATATATCTTAGCACATCTATCGCACTATAATAGTAATATCACATATTGGATGGCTAAATCTCGCAAAATATCAGATAGATCTATGTGAAACGTTTCATGCCACAATCAATTCCCTAGAAGGTAAACCTCTTTTTACGTTTTGTATGCAAACTCCAATGATAACCAAAGCCAATGAAACATGTAATGTATAATAGGCTAATCTATGTAGAACGCATAGATTTTTCGATACGTAGGTCTTGTGAAAAAATCTCTGGGAATAAATCACGAAATTTGTAGGTGTTGTGACAGTGTCTATAAAACGTTAAGGCCGCGTACCACTAGTTTCTGCGTCTGTTCGACGCATAAATTCTAGGGATTTCCAGGCAAAAAAAACATGTACGTCGAGCATCTGCTGATAGATAACCCCTTTTGGCATTAAATGACTTTTTTTACCCAGCGCATAGTCAACTCACAGCCGGCGTAAACCCGGCGTAAGAAAAGCAGACAGTAGTCTCGCGCAACACAGACCAACGTGATCGAGCCGCCACGTGGCCCCGTCAAAGTGAGGCTGGCCGGTCGAGTCTAAGCAGACAGTGAAAGCAAGGTCAGCATATCCCCGACGCACAACGGACGCACAAAAAAGTCTGGGTGTGACTAGCCTCGTTCAACCAGACTCGGCATTGCATACAGAGCCTGATCTAGTTTAGACTCGACCAGCCAGCCTCACTTTGACAGGAAGCTCGCTGTACGTTGGTCTGTGTTGTGCGTAGTCACGGTCAACCCAGACCCTTCCCTTACTCACTTACTTTCCGTCGGGAGGGACCTACAAGTCTCTCGAATGAGTAGTATCAGTCTGGTTGATCGAGACTATGTTGCGCGAGACTAGGTCTAGTTCAACCTCCAACAGGGAATCATAACGTCCTCTTTCAGCGAGACGGACGGATTTCGTAGGAGCCTCGATTTGGAGGTTGGGTCTAGTTGACACATTTGGTTTGTAATGTCCAAGATGGTGGCCAGTTCATGTAAGACGTTAAGAGAAGTGCGCCGCACTTCTCTGTTGGGAGGGTTGACGTTTTCATAAACACGTTGAACGCGTTTTACGATGGCCGCTCGGTATTCTCGTAAGCATGCAGCCAAACATTATTGTAAACAATCCAGATATTTTATTGGTGGTCTGAATTTTGGGCATTTTAGTATATAGGCCCCTACGTGTATTGTAGGTGCGTATACAATGTGTCTAATCAAAATAATCAAATGGGATCATTCATAACACGTACATGGGTATGGAACTCAATTGATGTTATCAGGAAGGAAAGAATCGAATCGGTAGTCTGAACATTGTAAGTTGTCAACATCAAGCTGCCAATCACACGATGACGTGTTATTGACAACCAATCAGAAACTTAACCAGTTTTCGGGTAAAATTGTAAAACCGGTCAAATGGTCCAGACCCAGTTGGTGAGCGCACGCCACGACAGGGTCTGGATGGTCGAGACTAGGGTGCAACATGCGTCGTGGTTACGCTGACCTTGCGTTCACTGTCAGAACATACGTCTACAATACGTTGAACGCCTGCTGAAGCTTACAGGAAATCATTAATCATGTTGTCTCGCAGGTAAGCTCAGTACGCCATCGCACGCTCAAGGTGCACCAAGCTTACGCCAACGTTTTCATCTGCAGAGCATCTGATACGCGGCGTATGTTCCGCGCATGTTTGGCGTATGTTTGTTGTATTAGGTTTGGCGTATGGTCGACGTACAAAAATCAACGGATTGTTGATTTTTGTACTTTCGATGTTTTGAGCAGCTAAAATACTCGGGAGCGTAAAAGAGCGGACCGATCGATAATGTTCCTGGAAATATTTTGATCGCCTACTGGCAGCGAGCGTCACGCGCACGTACAGCGGCAAAGGAACGCTGGGTCAGCTTACGATCGGCGTACCGGCAGATGCTTAGCGTAGATGAAAAATCTGGATTTTTATTAGTCTCGATCAACCAGACTGACACTACTGCGTTCGAGAGAGGTCCCCCGACGGAAAGTAAGTGAGTAAGGGTAGGGTCTGGGTTGACCGAGACTAGATTTTTATCAGCTGGGCATAAGTTCCCAATGCACCGGAACCAGTGGGACGCGGCTTTTATTTAGATACACTTGAATGGTGAATGAAAGTCACTGCCAATATCTCGTATTTTCAACCATGTCAATTTGAAATTAGATGATTATAATTTTGGGAGAGGGGGTGTTGCTTATATTTATTTTTGGGTACTAGTTCCATATGTTTCTACTAGTTTCTAGGTACCCATGGTGGCACACGTGTACTATTTGTGTGGTAAGACACCCCCACCCCACCCTCGAGACTAGAATCCATTACGTCGACCATATATAGCTAACAGATTTCAAAATTCAATGTTTTGATAACAACTTGAATATTGTGTAAAATATAGTTTGAATACTGAGAGCTCACCTTGTTGTGTTGGAATATTATAGCAGCCTTGCTTTCACATGCGTCCACCTTGACAGCAGGTGTTTTTTGTACTCTGGTGAGGCACTTGTTATTATTAATCAGCTTTCCTTCTGGTGTCAAACGCCAATACTAGTATGATGCAAACGCAAAAGAAGCTCATTTAACTGTTATATGTAAGATAGATTAACATAGTTTTATATCTTGTTCTTAAGGTGTTTAGTGCAAATCATTCATTAAAACATTCGATTAGTCTAGGCGGACATAATATCAGATGTCACCCCCAATTTTATGTTAAATTTTAATTGCTATTGCAACTGCATGTAATGGTGACTTATGTATGCTAGTATGTAACAAAAGCATGAAAACGTTATTACATGTATGTTATCTATCTTATAACAAAAGCAAAGCAGCTGCTTAGTTCGTGCATATATTCCATTTGCTCACCTGGCTGTTATACTGTCCATGACAAGAATACTGACTGGTCAGGCCTCCATTCATAGCATCAACACATCGATTTTGTCTATGCACACTTCGTAACTAAAAATAAGAATATGCAAATACGACACATTTTAAAACAAACTTCCGTATATAGGGAGCTGTGACCGTGTAGATTAGTGCAGACAGTTGGTGATTGCATTGTTGTAGGACAGGACAGTCCTAGGACAGTCAGCTAGACTTTTGAAATGCTTCTTTTGATTGTTTTCTCATATCTTTTAATTTACACGTAAACCATGGATAGTCTGGTAGCGGCAAACGATTGAAAACATCTATTTAATTATTTTAGTATTTAGTATTTTCTTACTTCAGGATATTATGATATTTAATAGAACCTCCAAGTAAGATCATCTTTATATGGTCTTATATCGGAATCACCTCAATCATAACAAAATTTCTTGTGATCCCAAGTCTCCATAAAAAGACCATCCCAAACCTTTATAAAGAGACCACATCTTTATTTTACGGCCAGATAATGGGTGCACTTAGTTGAGAAATTCTACTGTATTTCAAACTTGAACGAGATCTAGGTTTGTTTTCATTTTAAAAAATTGTGTAGATAACTGACTGCACTAGCAATATTCCAAGAGCTTTGTGCAGGTTCTTTACGTTCATTGATATACAAATACAAATCTAAAGTTGTCTGGTCTACAGTGGCATCTTGGTTCTTAGAAAATGTAAAGGAGCAGTACTATATTTATGTAGAATCCTTGCTATTACCTCCCCGGTGGCAGCCATCTTGGTGCTGGGCACGGGCATGTCGTAGGCGATGTTCTCCATGTACCAGCGGAAGCTCTTGCAGCCGAGACGCTCTCTGAGGGCGAGCTGCCCCGACACGTCGCCCACGTCCTGCCCGCGCAAGTGTGGCTGGTCCAGGTAGTACGCCTGTAACGTGTTCTCTTAGTACCAAATTTTAATTCATAAAGTCACTAAAATAGATGATAGATTTCAAATATTTGTGAACGCATTCTGTGACTGTTTTTTTTTTCAAATGCAACTGTAAACTGATAAAATTTACATTAAAAAAAAGTATTACAATTTAACAGTACTTAACAATGGGGGTTGCTTGTGTGTATTTAGCCTGTTATTTTATATGAGATGGGATTTTAATCTACAAAGTAGGTGTAATTAATACACTCGTAGTTAACGTATCAACCTGCAAAGTGCTCACCTGCAAACTATACAAACTCACCTCAATGTACTCATCGAGCCAGACCTGTGCCACGCGGTGGCAGTTCCTCAGGAAGGTGGGCACGCGGTTGGGGAAGGAGTAGGGCTGTGTGCTGCGGAACACGTGGCCCACGCGCGAGCACGGCAGCATGAACATGCTGCCGCCACACATCCACGTCTAGAACACGTGACAGCACAAGCTCATGCGCAATAGGACGTCTCTGTTAGGACCACCGTTTGGTCCAGTATTAGGTGGTCTCAATAGAGAGGTGGTCTCTCTACAGAGGCTCATCTTGGTAGCTTTATGAATGTTTGGCGCCGTAAAAGGAGGTCTTATTATAGAAGTTAACTAAATAGAGAGGTAGTCTTAATGGAAGTTTATACTGTACATCGGGGCGTGAAGAGAAGTTTATAAACATTAAGGGTTTTCACTGAGTTTCGTGAAATGTAGCAGCTTGAGTATATTGAGTACATTGTATTTTCTTGTATTTCGCTTTTCGTTGGTATTCTGTGATGATTATAGCCTAAAACCCGCTTTACACTTGAGCGAACCAGTGCAATGCATCTGCACGTATTATGTCATGTCGTCAACTTGGGCGTATTGTGGCGGCATAGAACGTAGTAAAAATGCATGGTAGGATAAGTTGCTGAGGCAAACGAAGTGTTACTTATATGTGCGAATGTTCTGCGATCTGTAGACGCAGCGGAACTGTTTGAAGCAAACTTTAACCAAACTGAATGTTGGTTCAAAATTTTTGAACATGTTCAAAATTTCCTGACGAATTTTATGACGAATGATTATGAGTACCATGCTTTTTTTCTTTAAAAAAAACACCTTTGGTAAAGCTCATATCAGTTTCATATCGATCTTCACTTCCAGGGTTGGATTTAGGTTTCTGCGGCGACAGGGGTAAAGGGTTAAGGGGAGCCTGGAGCATAACACCGCCCCACAAAATTATTCTAAAAGGGGACATATTGGCACAAATGTATAAAGGAAATTGCCCATCATAATAATGTCAGTAGCTACCTACAATGTCAAGATGGCCACCATGTTCATTTGGTAGTTGCAATGATGTTTATGCATACCTTGAATGATATTTCCATATTTTCTGCTCCCCAGATCTCTAGACCGGGATCATATTGCCCCAGTTCATAGAAGAAGCTTTTGTCTATGGAGAATAAACCTCCTGCGATAGTCGGGGTCCTAAAATAAGTGTAGCAAATGAAATAATTATTAATTTCGTAACTTGATCACACATGACGTTATGTTATTTTGTAAAAAGGTACTTTTTTAACGATTGGTGATGTTTGGAACTAAAGAACATCGTGTAAACCATATAGTTTTGTGAATTTCGTAATGAGCATTGGTAATGCGATAACATGTCATTAGTATATTCATAGCCGTCTAAACAAAATGTTTGATAAATAAAATACAATGTACCATATTTTTCGTACTTAACACGTCATATTTGTATCAGGCTCATGCAACAGTCACAGACTATACATAGAAATTGACGCACCAGCATGTTATTCCACGTATATGTCCCTATGGCCCTGTTATTGGATTAACAAACCCTCGCGTAATGCCACTGGGTTACATGCTCAGTTTCAGGGGCTAATTACCCTGTGTCGGGTAGAAGATGGAGTGGTCTCATACAGTGGGGCTGACGGGTTGTGTGAAAGGTCGTACGCACCCAAGTGTGGTCACTTGGTGGCAATATTTCCAATGAGAGTTTGTGTGGCCTTGGACTTACGCAATTTAGGGTTACATGTCATTGTTATTGGCGCAGCTATAAATGTAATGACTTGCTTCGTCGTGCCATTAGCTGTTCAAAATACATGCATATCTTTTGATTGACTCTCGAGCAATTTCTGTAGCAATTGTTTCAATTAATGTAACTACAGTCATCTTTAATCACAATTGACAAGAAAACGCAACAACTTACTTGACGGGGTCCATCTTCGAGCCTCTTCTCTTGTGTTCCTCTGCCGGTATCATTTTCCATTTGAACTGCAGGATCCAGTTGAATCCGCCTCTGGACACCACGTTACCTCCAACATACCTACAAAAACAGCATCTTGTCTCCATACGGATCCATGAGGTGTGTGAAGTTGTAGGAGCTGGTGGCGGGAGGGAGTAGGGAACGGGGGTATTGTCCCAACGAAGGTTCCTCTAAAGTAGGTTTGTAATATCGCATCACTACTGATTGGATTTTCTCCCGGCCATGTTGTGGAAACTGGTGCCGGCTTGTAGTCAGACAGAAACACCACAAAGAGAGTTGTAAGCTAGGATTAATTAATGGTCCTTGAGGCCAGAGAACCAAATGACCCAACATGTAGTAATGTTCCCTTAGAAGACGTATACAGAGATTGTCAGAACCAATTTGTGAATAATATATAACTCACGTGTGCATTGTAAGATGGTTATTGATATTGTTGATATTGTGGATTTCATTTTTATTACAATTGCTCCATGGTCATTTTTATTCTAATGGATGATTGAGAGGGTCCTTGGAGAGTATGCAATAAAATTGTATCCCCGGGCATATTAAGTTAGAACTACTAAAATTGTGCAAGAAACACATGAACTTGATATTTCTTGAAAAAGTCTTTTGTTCGTGGATATTTTTGCCGATCAAAGAAGACGCGTTTCTATGATAAAGTCCTAACTTTTGTCCTCAAAAAGAATAAATGACCCTTGCCAGATTTATTGAGCCAATATGTGACGACAACATGCAAACCAGTGCTAAATACTCGCTATCAAACCTTTACCTTGGTAGAAATGTTATTGTATGTGATACGTGTGATAGTATGCATGTACATGAAATGGGATGTGTAATATCGTATCTGAAGGCAGTAACATGAAATTATCAAGCAGAACTTTAATAGGTGTAATTATATATTTCTTTCCCTGCTTCATGGTGCTCAATATCAAGCCAATATTGAGCGGTATACATATTAAACGTGTTGTTGCCACGGAGCATGATGCAGCTGCATATAAATGCATTTGCTCAACGCCAACCACCAGACACGACCAGTAATCAAACCCACGACATTCTAGTCACGAGTAACATCACCTATCCACTCGGCTACAGAAGCAACTAAACGAACTTATCAAATAACCAACGAACCAACCAACAGACAACCAAACAAACCAATCAATCATCTTGAAAAGAAAACCAACAACAAAGTAGTAACAATTCAATATAATTAAAAAAACAGCCACCAACAAGAAGGATGCGTTTTTACCCAAACGACTCTGCGCTGACGCTGTCTATGATGGGGGCCACGATGGTGGTGCGGTTCTGCCACACAGCGTACAGCTGAGGCTCCAACCAGCCCACCGTGCACTCTGGCGGCCACGTGAGAAGGGTTAGAACTATATAATAGCATTCAGCCGCAAATTTATGTGTACACGAAGAAAATAGTAACTTGTCCATACAGTATGGGGTAGTTTTGACCCCCACGTGTGAACTGCGAATTACCGGCCATGCGTGTAGCTAATGTGTACGCAAAATTCGAATGCCGTACTCACCAACGTGTGAATCCAAGAAGGTGATAACTGGGGCTTTGGCTTGCTCAATGCCGACCAGTCGTGCCCGGATAAGACCTGAAATCCCAAAACACTAGTCAAATCATCATATCATTCTTACATCGCTTTCTGCAGTACATCGGGGGCGGGGGAGTGGGGGGGGGGGGGCGCTAGTATATAAATACATTTGTACTTAAATTTGAAATTATAGGCCAAATAACGGATTCCCCATTCCTCTCTTTAAACAAATATTGGTACCAATATTTAAACATGTGTACTTTCACACCATAATGAAGCACGCATTTCACTTTACATCATATAATATATTGTAAGGGCAAGAAAAGCACATTTGTATTCCAAAAATTGTAAAAAGAAGGAGAGTATACCTTCTCTTTTTGGAAGCCTGATTATCTTCACTTTTCCTAATTTTGCCATGTATTCATCAAGAGGTGCCTTGAGGTAATCTATTAATAAGAATAAAAATATTAAAGTGATCATTATCACACTGACTTAAAACAAGGCACTTGAACAGTCAAACTCAAAAAGGCCTCTTGTCAATAACCTGCCTGTACGCGTTTTTCAATGACATGTCTTCGGCAGGTGGTGTCTTCTCGTCTGCAACTGATGATAGTGCACAAGCTATTATCCGAACGGATGGGCTTTGTTCCAATCAGGCATACAAATGTTGAATCAGTGTGTATGTATCGGCGGGTAAGACATGACAAAAACAATGCGATAGATGTCTATAAGCTGGCGATATAGTCATCGAGAACAGTAAGCAACATATAGTCAGAAAATGATTATGAACCTTGCAACAGACGAAATAATATCCGCGACAGCAGATTTCTACTTATTTCTTCAATGTTAAACCACCGCCTATTACAGTATGTGCCAACGTCGGGTTAAAAATAAATACAAAAATAATAACAAACAAGAAAAAAATGGAAATGATGACTCCGTGTTGTGCAGATTTACAATGCTCTTACAGTGCAGGTTTGCACGTACCCCTCGTGCTGAAGTCGTCCACCAGGATGACCTCCTCGATGAGCTCGGGCGGTGAGCGGTTGAGCACGCTGTGCACGGTGCGCAGTAGCGTGGACCACGACTCGTCCGTGAAGCAGATGATCACGCTCGTCTTGGGCAGCACGTTGTAGGGGTACTTGATGTCATTACACCTACGGTCAAGAAGCACAGTGTGAGAGCGTATTAGTTATGCAGCGGAGCCTGTCTAGTGTGCAGACTTTTTGGGGTAGTGGGAAGTCTCCGTATGGGACAAATGCCCTTCAAATAAGCTGTTCACTTTATATATACCATATGTAAGGAAAAGGGAACTTGAGAAGTGTGCACGTAAAACAGATGTCCTGAAATGTGATGTGTCTACAGACTTTATACTGACACGTTCCCCTGCATTGAGTTATTTCTATGCAACATTTTGGATTATTGTGAGATTTCGATAACACCCAGAAACGGAGGTAGCTTACTCGGGGTACTTGACATCCCTCAGGGATCTCTCCACAGAAATGAGGTCACTGAAGTACTCATTAAATGACGCGTGCTCCCATCCCGCCTTCATCTTCTTCTCCAGGTCCGGGTCGTTTATGCTGTTCTTTCTGACAGGGGCACCCTGCTCGCCCAGACCGGTCGGGTCAAACGGAAGGGTGCGCACGTCCACGTTTCTCAGCTATGAATGTGTACATACGTGAGTTAGTAGGCCTACTCGTGGCATTGAAGAACACCTGGTGAGATTTAGTCGTTCACATTTGTTAACCTTTCCTAACATGCTGTACTCATATGAACACTTTTGTTCAGCGTATTCAAAATATATGCACAATCGATATTATTTTTTTTTAAAGAAAATTGATAATAATAGAATTTACCGGTTCATATATGGGTTGTTTTTCCATGGGCTTCATCTCATCTACTGCTTCCTTCTTCTTTTCACTGTTGTTATCCACTACCTGGACATTTTCATCTTTATGTTCAGCTAGTTCGTCTTTCTTCTGATCAATTGCTTCTTCGTGTTTTACAATATTCAAAGGCTTTAGGTAATCTCTATTTTCCTGACCGCCTGCTTCATTCACCACATTCTGACCACCGGCTTCATTCACCACATTCTGACCACCGGCTTCATTCACCACATTCTGACCACCGGCTTCATTCACCACATTCTGACCACCGGCTTCATTCACCACATTCTGACCACCGGCTTCATTCACCACATTCTGACCACCGGCTTCGTTCACCACATTCTGACCACCAGTATCTTCTACCATATTTTCCTGCTGAGCTTGCCCTGCATTTTTGTCTTTTGCAATGTTCGGTGCGATTCCTTCTTCTTGGTCACCCTTGTGGTCTAGTTGTTGTTGGACAATTTCCTGAACTTTTACATTCTGATTCATCTTCTGCACGTTATCTATAGCGTTTCTATTTTCCAAGTTGTCCAGCTTGTGTCCCCTATAATTTATGCCTTCTTCGTTGTTAACTTTACTATTGGCCTTTAAGTCTGTTTCGTGTAATTTGCCATCATTTTTGTCATTTAGTTTTTCTTCAATTTGTTCAGTGTCTCTTTGTGTTTCTTCACCTCGGTGTTGATTTTCTTTCACAAACTGGTCCTTATCTTGCTGCTTATTTTCATGTAGATTGACTTCCATTTCTTTGTTTTCTCTATGAATCTCATTCGGGATCTTTCGTACTCGTTGCTGATTCTCTATGTCTGCTTGCTTGTTGGCCATTTCCTCATCAACAGCCTCATCTTCTTGCATTTCCTTATTACCTCTATGTATTTCGTCGGGGATCTTCCTGACCCGTTGTTGATTTTCTATCTCAGCCTGGTTTCTTCGCATTTCGTCATCGACGTTTCCCACTTTATATTTCAAGTTCTGTGCCTTATTCTATAAAGTAATAGCATAAACGTGGCATTTAAACTAATTTTAGCAATGATTTGAATTTTGAAAATTGTGATTATAACCAAATAATGTCTTCACTTTAATATTCTACTCTATTTTATGTAGTTTATAATAACTGTTCGTTCAAATATGGTACCTATTTTCAACTTCAATGAATCATATTAAAGATACCATGCATATTTGAAATAAAACCTTTAAAAAGTTCATGCAACTCCCTTGTATCAACCAAAAACCTATTTTATGGAATGACCCGCAGCATGGTAGTACCGTCTAAGTCCGTCTTGCATGCTTAAGACCAATACTTCGGACGTATTAATTCAGAGATATATACAGTCTCCAATTAAAATAACTAATAGAATGACTGTTATATTTATTGCTAATCCACATCATCCTATATTATTCAACCAAACAATCCACCAATCCAATCTCAATAGACACCCACGCAGCAAGCCAAAGGCGATGTGCCAGTAACGTACTCACCAAGACCTTGATCTCTCCCGCGTCTTCCTCTATAGGGCATCATAGTACATAGTACATCAGCAATCGCCTTGTATATCCAATCAATCTGTCGACGCGGGCTAGTACACGTTAGTATATACGTAGAATAATATCACGCTAAGTACTCACGGAGTCCAGCTTGTCCACTTCGGCCTGCAGCTCGGCGAGTTCCTCCCGTATGGCGGGATCCTCGTACACGTAGTGGTTCATGTCCTCCACGTGCCTTAGCTCTACAGGCAGCGTGTCTGCGCTGTCGCCCAGACCCCGCGACAGCCCCGAGAAGTAGAAGAGGTAGATGTCCAGCACCACCCAGATCAGAGACGTGCCTGCCAGGACGGTGTATATGTGATGAGAGAATTGGGCATGGTTGAATACTGCAGTTAAGTTACCGAGTTGGGGCTGACACAGTGACACATAGTTGTACCCGCAATTGATTTCCATATTTCAGAACCTTGACAACTAATAGCATGTTATATCATTGTAAATGGGTTGGTGATGTCAACATCTAATTCAGAGATACAGTGCGGCAGTGCTAGTTGACGTGGCATCGTTTGTTTGGGTTCACCAGCGGGAGTAGCACGTGGCGAACCTTGGTAACCACAACTGTTACAAAGAAAAAGAGTTGGGTTGCTTGCGATGTGCAGAAGATTATGAACATTCGCCAAGTTAAACTAAATTAGGTTGCTTAGATATATTATTTTCATCTTTCACAACACACAATAATTTATAACTGTTTGACAGTTTCGTCTGCTTCTGCAGACATTTTCAAAAACACTACGGCGCATGTCAGAATTCAACAAAAGTGCCATCACAGATCATGTCAATAAAGAAAATCACAAGATTGATTGGAAGGGGGTGACAGTTCTAGACAGAGATAGTGATGGTAGGACTAGAGCTATCAATGAAGCTGTTCACATCCGGATGCAAAGTCAGACCATGAACAGAGATGAGGGGGCCCACCAGCTTGCGAGAGTCTACGGCCCAGTGCTTGCCGCAGGCGGGGACGGCGGCCGTAAACCATGATCTGACATGCGCAGTAGTGTTTTTGAAAATGTCTGCAGAAGCAGACGAAACTGTCAAACAGTTGTAAATTATTGTGTGTTGTGAAAGATGAAAATAATATATCTAATTAATCACCAACACGGTGAACTCATTCAAGGATAAATTAGGTTGCCTTTTAATTGACTATATGAATTGAAAGTTGTGTTTTACTGATTATCTGACTGTCAAGCTACTCTTGAATAATGTCAAAGGCGTTTGAAAAGCAACAGGATATGGTAACGTTCAGTATGTATGGCGTGCACGCCCGCCATTCCGTGCCGTTTGGACGTACAGAACGGCACGATATCAGGTGTCGTTTTGGTCTCATGTAGTTTGAGTGAACTGGTGTGTGGTTAGTTGTTGTTAAACATCTACTTACTAGCAGGTAGTAAGGAGAGAAGGGCGAAGAAGAGACGGCCAACAACTTCAAGATAGGATACACCATGGCCTACAGTCTCAATATGGTCTTTAATGTACAATATTTGTACTAAAAACAGATAATTCAAGGCAGAGTGTGCATACCCAGTATAACAGCTAACAGGTGTCCTTTCGACAGCCGCGACTCCCTCTTTACGATGCGATGATCAATTATCTTGGTCACAGACATCGTAACGTCTGGTCTGTCTTTGTCTTTGATCCTCATGAAATGATCTTGTGTATTATATGTTTGCATGAAATCTGGTAAGACGTATATTCCCGTTGCCAACCAAAAGTATGTGATGTCCTATCTGTTTGTCGTGCGTAGGTGTATAGCGAGAGAATAGACTTGGTGAATAAATCTAAAGAGATGTTTTATGAGAGAACAGGGAGTTTCGCCCTATCTCCATATGTTGTGACTACTGTCTAGTATGCACAAGAAACTACACTCGTGTTATTAAGAGTCCATATTAATATCCCACTTGGTACTCAAGCTTGAACATAGAAAGAAATTGTAATAAACATTTATTTTTGTGTTCTTTCTATAGAAATAATCCATGCTTGTTGACAACAAAGTAAACAACTGTTGTCAAAGTAATACACGTAATAGTTCCATGACAATGCTTTGCAAACATCCATCTATCCTACGTCTTCCACATGCATAACTACTGTACTCAATATTCTACAACGGTTAATCGCAGATGGTAAAGGTCGAGATTCGATGCACGATCATGTCTTCAGTATACGCTCTATACATTGATTTTGCCGGAAGCACATGTCGACACTTTCATTGACTCGGCTATTTCACCAGTTATTGAGTTATAAAAGATGACTTGGTGATTCTTCTCCTCGGCTAAAATAATAGTCAAACAGTCCTGAATGTTGAACACACGAGCTACTCGTGCTTATTCATATTGTAACGATTGTAAATCGGCACATTGTCTCGTTGTATTTAGGTAGCGTGTATAACTTCCTTTAATCCCCACATTCCATCATTACCCTTATAGTTTTTTTATATACCCGGTATTAAACATTTGGGGGTGAACATTCGTGTCTGTCAGACTGGGGCTTAACCTATTGAAAGATAAATGAATGGAGCATCGTGCAAGTAAAGACCAGTAAACTACGTGTACGTTAGGACAGCTACCGCTTCAATGGGGTCTGAGTCGAATGGAAAGAATAAAAAACATGTGTATATCAATTACTGGGTAGATGTTAGTCATGGGTGGTGGTCTAAAGCAAATGTAGATAGACTGCTGAACAACACTCTACTCGGTTGTCTCTATATTGGCTGTTCGCAGGCGCCTGTGATCCAGATTTTAACTGGTGCCAGCAAGAAACCATCTTCGTCAACATACATTCACACCAATTGTGATCTGGAAACGAACAGAAGGTCCTGGGCATATAGATTTGCAGTATAGCTGTGATCAAGTCATTTATGAATATCTCGTATAGTACAGCATCTCTATTATTACACTTTGGCATGCATATGTTCATGATGTGTTGCCCTTATTATGGATCCGTGTCTATAAATGTATATATTCTAAATACAGAATCTTTGACCGTCATTGGCACTGTGCAAGAAGATACAGGTGAACGTTGAATGCGTATACAAGTGTGGCATTTCTCACAATGCAAGGACTATATATGCTGATAGATCCCCATGTGGCTTGACTGGTATACAGAAATTGGATTTTTTTTTCGGGTCGAGTAGTAGCATTCGGTTTATGCAATCACAACGTGTTCATCTTGTCGTGGCCCATCAATAGGTTACAGTGCTTCTGTAGGGCTGGGAGAAGCCCCAGAGTCTATTGCACAGTCAAGGGCTCCCACACTCTCGCCACCAACGCACGATAATAAACAACAGCACCAGGTTTGAATAAACCTCTTAACTTAAGATCCGTTGTTAAGAAGGATTAGCCGGTTGGGCCGGGTAGGCTGATGCCTTAATTACGTGAACCCAAATGGCTAGTGAACTCTGACGCGTATACGGACCCGTCAAGACGACCCGTCTGCGCCACAAACACATAGGCAGATCCTGGGGGCCTAGGAAACGTGCACACCGGTCTTTTGATCCCACACATTTCATTTTCACTGGGTTTTTGGATCTACGCATGCGCACCTTTGCACCTTCAAAACCAATTAAATCATGTAGGCCCCAACCACCCTTCCGACTACGTGGATCTGCCCGTGCAAACCCCGAACTGTTCCACAAACACTATTATGCATCTTACGTAATATATATATAGAGGACATATCAGCCTATACGCATGTCCCCAAAGGAACGTAGTTTTTAGTGGTGTTGGACTATTTTTACCTAGGGCTAGGATCCGTGATAACGAAGACATGCATGTGTGGTCACATTTTTATAACAACTTCGTGAATACCCAGCTGAGCTTTCATTTCATTATTGAACTCGAACACTTTTGCACCTTTTCTTCAAACACTTCAATATGGTCAGGGTATCTAATTCCGCCACTTCCTCTGGAAGTCGGAATATCCTATTTGACGAGCGGAAATGAGCTGGAAATGTTGGTTCGTGACAACACCTAATCAATAAAATCACACCAGACAAACTCTTTGTAATATTTGAGTAGTGTTCAATTTCAACAAAAATGCTGAGGTCTGCCATTAGTTGATACGATGTAGTTCCTGAATGCGTCAAACTTGCACGTTTAGGTAATGATTTCCTCCCCGCCTTCTTGAACTTTTAAAATGGAAATCATTCAACGTGAAGAGTGGGTATGTTCATAACATTTCTATTTTCGTACTTCTCTCTTCTAGGTACCGCTATCTATAGTGGAAGA
Organism: Streblospio benedicti; assembly: GCA_019095985.1. Classification (NCBI taxonomy): domain Eukaryota; kingdom Metazoa; phylum Annelida; class Polychaeta; order Spionida; family Spionidae; genus Streblospio; species Streblospio benedicti. The sequence goes on along the minus strand of CM032665.1, from coordinate 4,539,341 downwards.
CTGACGCAGATGACATTAAATTAATTGTGCGTACGAGGGCAGAAGAAATGATGGTGGAATAAACTAGGGGGTTGGAGGGGGGAGTCCTGTGCCAGAGCGCTATATCAAAATGTCCTCCGCCGCCGCCTCCACCCATTGTTTGTTTGATTGATAGACTGATTGATTGGTCAATTGATTGATCGATCGGTCGGTCGATCAACTCAATTGATTGATTTATTGGTTGATTGTGTGTTTATTGCTTGCGTGTGTAAAAAAGGGAGGAGAGGGCAATAAGTCGCAGGCTATATATAAAAATTTATCGGGTATACGTTTTTGAAAATAATATCCTCTTGCCGTGTCTCATCATTAACCACTCATAAGCCCATGTATCCATCCCTATAGACGAGCACTAGGTCTAGCAGCCTTTTTCACCCATCAATGCTGCGTCATCCTCGTTATCCCCAAAGTAAATTAGCGGGCGCTTTCACATACGTTGTCGGATCTCTAGAAGACCTACAAAAGCAAATCCTCCGGGACAAACAAAACCCGCTTATAAAGTGTGCCTGTATACGGCAAATGTGTTATAAGTTATGAATATTTTAGCTTGACATGAAAGCAAAATAGAATAATGTGAGCATATTGGAACATTAACTACAACACCTGGACAATTTAAATCAACGTTATGGCATACGGAAAGATGTAGACACATTGGGGCAGTGTGCTGTAGTTTTGGAGACCCTTGTGCATGTACAGTCATCGTCTAGGTTCTGGCTGATCAGTCATCTATTAGAAGAGTGGTTAGATCGACGGGCGAGTGTTTTACGATAGTATGACTGGTTACATTTTCAAGCTTGCCACTGATATGAATTGATTATCTTATGTTTAGATCATTTGGAACTTCTAAGATTCTCGCATGTATCACTTGTATCCGATCACGTTAGATTTAAGATTTCTATATTTTATGCTTATATATGTTTACGATATACATAAATCGTTCGAGTGTTACGGTAATCATAAGTGTTCCTCACATGTGCAACCTAATTGCAATGTGTACACACCTATTGTTGGCATATACCTTGTGGTGCAAAAAATGTAATTAATCAACAGCCCTAGAGAAAAAACACACACATTTGAATCGCCAGACTATGCCTCCATGATGGTTGTAGTAACTCCCAAGTTACCCTCTTGGCCTTCTCCCCGATGAATAGAACCCGATCGTAAGTATCAATACGAACTTGGTGTCAATGAAGGCAGGTTCTAACATGTTATTGTCTATAGATCTACAATAGTTCGCATGATTCCCTGTCTCAACTTATGCAAGTGGTCGTCAATTCTACCTATATGCGTTGGTGCATCGTGATCCACTCATTTATGTAAGGGCTGAATCATTATTTAAGGTGTGATGTGGTTCAGACGTTTTTAGACGGCGGCGTTATGAACATATGAGCCCCCCCCCCCTCAACCCTCACACAGGTTCGCAAATCTAACATATGACACCCCCCTCCCCCCATCAATTTAAAGAATGTCTGGAATATGAATTTACGATAATGGTGGGGCCCATTGTGCTGATGAACCATACAGTCTGGCCCCAGCTTTTAAATAAGCTGTGTGAATGAAGATGATGTTGCCTCGTATCATTCTTCAACTAGACCAGTTCTTGAAACATTTGCGAACAATCACTTATTGCGTAACAAATTATTAAATTTTGTGTTTGTATTGTTTCACTTTTCACATTTTACATTGAGTGACAAACGCAGGCAGTATAGGCCTACTGCTGTCATGTGCTGCAATGAATAGATAACAGTTTTATTGTGATATGTAATATATTCAAGTTTCAAGTTTCTTTATCGTTCATAACAACATTATTCCGTGATGAGCTATAAGTACGCATGCGCAACAATGAAACCACCAGACGACACCACGAGTGAGTAGGCGCTGTCTCTTCGTGCGCCTTCCCACCGCACTATAAAGGTTTGAAGTGCGTGAATGAGCGACAAACCCTGCTGACACGCAATATACGATACAACAGTTTGTAAGTATAGCAAATGGTTATAAAACTAAATAATAGGATTTGCAATCGGCTGATGAGATACATGTGTTGTGTGAGACATCTCCTTACGAAAGCTCACGTTCACGAAACTTGATTGTTCTTGAATCATATTTCAGACTTACATTTGTACTTTGGTGTTGATATTTGAATTTACGTAACAAACATATTGAGAAGTGATAATAGGAAGCAAGTAGATGTAACCACGATCTACTTCTACTTATATTATTTCTACCATTTCAGATGACGGCAGTCGTTCACCGCAATATACTTGACTGAAAACTTTCATGAAAGGATGCAGAACTTCATTCACAGAAAAGCAGTTTAAACTCATTCTAAACTGTATTACAAAAGGTTACACCGACCAGCAATCACATTCAAGTTCACCTGTATGAGTAAATAAACCATTCCAAGCGGTTTTATTTTGCGTCATTTGTCTGTCCCCGAAAATGGATATCCGGGTTGTTCACTTCCTCCCCTTGGCGCTAGCTCTTTTCATCGCTGTGTTCTTGTCGTTGCCAAGTACCGACGCCGCTGACGTGCGGCCATACAAATACTCACCCTACAGTCAAATGGAGGAAAGTCAAGGTAATATACGGTTTAATAAATATAGCGATATACATTCATTACCATGTGGCATTTATTCTTGTGTGTGCTGTATTTTGTGATGCTTTTTATTTTATGGTGCATTTATGTGTGTTTTGCGTGATCATTTTTACACCGTGACACACGGACATATTCAGCACGCGTATACTCATAAAAGCGCCAACTGCAGGCACCCACAGAAACCACAATCAAACATGCAGTGACACATCATTTGATCTATTCAAACCCGTTTCATTTCTAATAATGGTTCGTTGCATGATTGCTTTCTACTCAAAGAAAGTTCTCAGTGTGCTTTGTCTACATAACAAACCACAGTTGCCTGGATAATGTAGATCTATTCAAACTGGTTTTCCGTTAATTATCACGGGTCGTCGACAGTCAATTATCCTTACACTATGTGAAAGCGGATACTATTTATATAGCATGTTACTCCCCAATTTCACCTAGAGCATGTAGGTCCAGCTGCTCCAGAAGACGCCATACTTGTCATTTTGGGGGGATCGTGGGTGATCTGGCCTCAAATGTGGCTTGATTTGGCTGGTTCAGTTGTTTCTGGAGAGAATTGCGCACTTCAGGCCGGTCCTGGCCTAACGAATGTTATCTCCTCGCCTGAGAAGTGTTTTGGTGGGGTTTTTTGGGGTTTTTTTTTCTTGGGGGGTGGGGGTGGTTTTGTTTTTTTTGTCATATGGCAAAGAATTATCTGCTAATCTGGACGATCTGCTGTGGGGTTCAGGGTCATCTCTAGGGTTATTTCGGATAAATGGAGCCCATTGGGGTGGGTCGTGGACAATCTGGCTGTAGATATGGAGACATCTGGGTGATTCGGTAGTTCGTGTGGGGAACAGCCTACATCTGGCTGGGTCTGGCTTACAATATGCCATCACATCCCCTGAAATGTGGTTTGTGGTTTTCGACCTATGGCAAAGGATTTTTTTATCTGATTATTTATCTAATTCTCGCTAGATTCTATTAGCTAATTAGGACAAACTTATTGCTTTTGTGAATCGCCCAGATGGCTATTTGACCCCTATTTGGCGCCCGTTTGGAGCATCGTAATGTCTTTCAGATTAAGGCTGGTCTCTTTGGGGGGCCTTTTTGAAGCAGTACGATCGGCCTATTCAAAACACAAGTGCCGCTACTACTGCTACGATCGAGGGGACGTGCCAGTGATGTATAGCGCTGCTAATAAAGACCATCTTCTTGTTTTTAGGTCATCTGGAGAGGTATCTGGAGAGTATGGAGCATCTGTAGCTCTGATGGCTTGCAACACTAGCAAAATTGGCTTTCTGTTGTATTAGCTGCTTTATCTTCAGGTCATTGCGTAACAAATATTGATTCATTTCAGCCGAACAGACAAATCTGGCGTCTTCTGGAACATCTTGGGGTGCCATCCTCTATGTGAATTCAGGGGGTTTATACATACATCAAATGTCCTTTGTTGTTCAACATGACTAGCGTAGTGGTCACCTTGATATGTACGAAGAGTCGTCTAACCTACGGGACCATGTCACGTGACTGCCCGAAACGTACCATGGTCAAACATTTGACCTCTGTTTGAAACCCGACCAAGGTTACTCCAGTAACATAGCCGAGGTATTATGTACAGTTTATCACACTCCACGTTAGTGAAACATTGTGCTCTTTTTTTCTTGAACCCACACCCCCTCTCCTCAAAAATTGCAAATATCATATGTGATTATGTGTGATGATCTAAGAATGTCAACACAGTATTTCGCTACATTTATTCAAATATCATTTACAAATGATATTCAATGCATATGAAGTTTATACATAATATTGATATTAATGGGAACTCTGTCGTCTATCTTTTTAATGCCGCAATTATATAGTAATAGTGGTATTCTGATATGAATAGTTTTAGAGCGTTCCAAAACTTCTTATGCCTACCAAAAAAGTGGTATATCAGAAACTCGACAGAAACACCCCCACCCCTTCCCCTAAGTGGAACAATATTCCACTTTTGTAGAGCGTGACAAAATTATATCATCCCTTAGTCGAGTTTCATTAGTGTTTAACGTGACAGATCCGTGTTCTTCCCTTAATGATAAAATAAGTCTTCATTAGAACCATTCTAAAGACATATTTGAGCTTTCTGAGGCGTCATTGTTAAGTGCAGTTTGTCTCTGGTGGGTGATTGAAGTATTGAGATGTGCTCGGTTACAGCGGAATCTCCCTAATAAGACCAGTAGCTTCAAGTGGTTTCAATAAAGAGATGATCTCTGCATGGAGGTTCGTAGGTGTCTCTTTGCGGAGGTTTCAGTCTTATTATAGAGGTGGTCTCGGTAGAAAGGTGGCTTTAATTTTACGTACTAGCTGCGTGTGCGCTCGGTTGGACGTCGTGGGCGCCTCGCCTCCAGCACTGGCTGCAGCTGCCTTTTCAATCTCCTCATTTCCTCACTCATTAATTCTCACAAAATTCACAGCTTGATGCTACTTATATACGTAATAGACCTATAGCTCCAAGTGGTATCCACGAGCGTACGGCCTGCTCCAAAAATAGGTCCATTTGTTGACCGTCATAGTGACAGTCCATGACCCGTTTAAGCGAGGGGCACATTCCACCCTGCGGGCGTGTTCTCCGCAAGGCGTGTTGAGGTCTGCGGCGTTTACGACGTTTTCCGCGTGCATTGACAAAAGTACATTTGTGGGCACATACGCACGGGCTCCGTGCGTTAGGAATGCGTCGTCACTGGGAGTGGTTTTGTTGAGGTGGCCGTGAGATCAACATGCATCAAGCGTGCGTTGTATTCGCGTATAAACTTACCCTCTACGCACGGTGGAATTACTAAAGTGCGGCATTCGTACGTTCATGGTACGGAGAACGCACGGCGCGAGTGCTGTATCTGTAACAACGTGCGGTTAAATCCTCTGCGTTTAACGTAAGGTCTCCGCACTGCCTCCTTACGTTCAGACCATGACGTAGGGTGGTCGTAGAAGAAGTTTGGCAAGCCAATAAAACTTCTGCGGCCACCGTACGGCCTTGAAAAAACGTATGTTTGCCGCACTCCACACTCACGGATCGTTACTATCTTGCGTTTTTGGTCGTAGACTGGCTGTAGACCCACCTTGCAGTGGAATGTGCCCTAGGCATTACTGTGGAATCTTTAGTGTGTATCTTTCCAAATTGATGAATTGGGCAACGTATGGATAGCTCAGGTGCAAATGATAAGGGTATCGAGTGGTCACTAATTCCACCGTCCAACCCGATTTGAAGCCTGATATCTAGCAGTGTGGCCTACCAGAGCATACCTGGTGGAAGGTCGGTTAGACTGGCGCGTGGACGGCTGAAGACAAATACATGTTATGGGACAAGCCATCTTGTTAACACTCCAAACCAGGAATACCCTCCGGTTCGGGAGATATACACACTGCATGATGTGTAATGCATGTCTCTGTCAGTGCGTCCGGGTTTGTTTTTTGTTTTGTTTTTGTTTTTATTGTTGTTTGGGTGTGTGTTGAGGGTTGGGGGGTTGGGGAGGTTTTTTTTTGTTTTTTTTGTTTTTGTTTTTTTTTTGTTTTTTTATATATACATTGGTTAGCTGTGTGTCCGTCCGTCAGGCAGGCTGGCAGGATGCTGGTAGGCTGCCAGGCTAAGTCTGTGAAGTGTGTATCTCTCCTGCTGCCTGTATCTAGACCCAGAACTTATGTATTATGTCTGCAGATGTACATTTCACATATGACGTGTCCGTGGTTATAGTTGTACCTGTGGCTATAAGTTTATACATCTGTGTGTCTCATTTCTTTCTATTAAAGTCTGTTAATTACATTTCTCCCTATTTCATCAAAACCTCTCATGATAAAGCTAGCGAAACAGTGCAAAATTAGAACATTAATCAGTGGGTCACATGCTTGTTTTCACACGAACACAATGAAGAGCATAATCACTCATGGGACGAGCTCTTCATCTTACTTAGAGTGTCCCATGTTTCATGACCGTAACATCAGAGCATGGCAAAGGGCCCCACTGCATCTAAAGGTCACCGTATGAAAATTAGATTACCAATATTTGAGGAAGGTTTCTCAGTTTTCAATTCTATGTCGGTGTGAAATGCAAGAATTAGTGTATGTTTTCCTCGTTGTTTTGAATTAGATACACGTGACTGTATATTAATTTCATTTACTGCTAATTTGTTTTGGCGATGACAATAAAGCTTTACATTTTCTGTGATGAAACTGGTTCCCGTGTCAATTGAAGACATTTAATACTCCATAATCTAGGGGAAATATGTCTGCCTTCCGTTAATTTTTAACTTGATGTTACTGCACTGCAGCGCCATCTCTGTGGGTATTTTGAACTATTTTCACATTGAAGCTCTGCGTGGATGATGATGGTGCTTCGATAAAACCCTTCATACAGTATTGTTATTTGGTATTGATACGAGGATGAGAACAAGAACGCTTTTCTAGATATCCTATCGGCCAATCAGAATAGAGTTTGTGTTATCTTGTAAATTAGGTGAACTCTTCTTTCTTCACATGCTAAAAGTATTATTGGCTCCAGCGGAAACCAAAGAAATAAAATGTCGTTCGGCAAATGCAGAGCTGACAGAGAAGAATAAATTAATTGTTAAGGATTGCGGTTAGTTGCTTCTTGTGGTACGTTTGGAGGATCTGTGGGGGAAAATGTCCCGCATCATTAGCAGCTAAAGCGAGGGGCACATTCAACCTTGCGGCGGTGTTCGCCGCAAGGCGTGTTGAGGTCAGCGGCGTTTTCCGCAAGCATTGGCAAAAGTACAGTTGTGGGCACATACGCATGGGCTCCGTGCGTTATGAGTGCGTCGGCACAGGGAGTGGATTTTATTGAGGTGGCCGTGAGATCAACTTGCATAGAACGTGCGATGTACTCGCGTATAACTTACGTCCTACGCACCATGTGATTACAAAAGTGCAGGAGCCGCACGTTCGTGGTACAGGCAACGCACGGCCCCAGTACTGCGTCTGTGCCGACAACGTAAGGGTAAATCATCTGCGTTTAACGTAAGGTCACCGCACTGCCTCCTTATGGTCAGACCATGATATAGGGTGGTGCGGCCATCGTACGGCCTTGAAAAAACGTACGTTTGCCGCACTGTACACTTACGGATCCTCACGTTTTCTATGCGTTTCGGGCAGTAGACAGGCTGTAGACCCACCTTGCGGTGGAATGTGCCCCTCGCTTAAGATAATCTATGCGCAGTTTTGTACATGTATACATAGTATCTATTATGTACCTTTTTTCTTTGTAAGTGACCAATAAAGGTATACTTTATGCATAATTAAGTTTTATTATTTGTATGTACTATTTTACTATAATAATTAAACATCAATCAATCAATCAATCAATAAGTAAATCAATCAATCAACCAATCAATCAAGCATAATTAACATGTTCATGTACAGCATATGTTCTATCACTTATGAAACATATAAAAAATGCCAAATGTGTACATCTTGCTCATTTGTTTCAATTTCTCCATACTAAATATTGCTTTTAAACGTACATCTTTAAAAGCTCACAAATCACAGCTTTTAGGGAATCCATTATGGCAATTCATTAGCACAAATTAGTTCTTAAGTGTGACATTCGGTCTCAGCGAGTCTTATCTGACAATGTAGTTGCCTAGTATATGCATGGGTAATTGAACAACAGTGTTGAAAACACCATTGCATTTCACATTGTCTTAGTCACCAAAGTGGGAACTATTAGGGTGTTAGTCCCTTATATAGTTGCGGTTTGCACTGTCATATTATTAACGCTATTATCTACCGAAATTTGCAGTTATGTTTTCGCTTGAAAAACACTGTTTAACGAGAATTTTAAAAAGTTGTTTTTTAACGATAACGGGATGAAAAATCGTTTATGACCCCAAGTATAACTTTTTGTAACATGTCTATGACAATCGCGAGAGCGTTCCACTTATGATGCATTATATAAACAGTGAGAATGAAGCAAGTTCTAATAATCAGTGACGAGTATTTTACAAAATTGTATATTTCAGGGGTTCCCTATATGCGAAATCAGGTGCAGGATCTATATGATGAGTTGGACAATGGCGCACGGTACAATCAATGTAAGTAACTCATGACCTATTGTTTATACAGTCAGATACGGGCTGTGTTGTAACTTGTATTTATTTTCTTCTGTTTTCTATACAAGATATTTCTATACAAGATATTAGAAAGAAATGTTTATGACCATCTTTCTAATGGTATTTTATTTTTTCCTGGAAACACATCTTTGCCATTGTCTTATATTTTTAAGGAAGCTTTAGTTTAGTTTAAACATATGTGAAAGCCATATCGAAACTAAGTGTTGAAGGACAATGTTTTCTGTTGCTATTCAGTTAAGCGTTCAATGAAGAGAACGGGTCTGTCCCTGCTGATCGAGCGGTTAGAACAGCTAGCTGGTTCACATGGACACAGCAACCGCATCCGCCCCCTGAGGTTTGGCCCAGGAAAGTGATTCCTCTCATGCTGTCGAACCCGTTATGTCTCAACACAACGTCGTTTCTACCCAGGACAGTCGCTCCAAAGATCGCTCCAATTTTTAGATCGATATTAATTACGGTTGTTGTCTGTACTGGGAAAACTTTATCTGAGAACTTTACCAAGAGGCTATTGAAAAATGACTTAAATGTATTATTGTATGTTCTTTTATTTTAAATAAATGTCTAAAGTTACTATATACATTGCATTCAAATATTAGTTTAGGCATTACTTAACACTCTTTTGCTTTCCCCTTTATCTTTCTTTCTACAAAAGTTTTATATTCAAAGTACATTTCGGTTTCAACGCATAGACACTTTTTACAGAATACTAAAACTCTAAACAAGATCTTTTCCCATTGAAGTCTGCATAAAGTATATTTAAATTCATCGTAATGTAGGACTTCGTGTATATACATTTATTAGTTCATCATAACACAACACAAATACAATTTTGCAGTTGACAGTTTCGGCAACTCCTGTCACCATTTTCAAAACGTCTCTGCGCATGTCAAGGTCACTCAGCACGACTTCCGATGCCGAAAATCGGGTCGTACACGTGAGAGTTGAAGGCCCCCTCGTCTCGGTTCATGACCTGCTTCTGTCCTCGTATCTTTATCGCCTCCCTGATGGTTTTTGTTCTCCAATCCCCCTCCCTATCCAGTACACTCACTTCCTCCCAGTCTATTTCATGATTGTTCTGTTTTACATGGTCTGTGATCGCACTCTTGCTGATTTGGGTTAGGGATTCTTTCCTCGCTGCTCTGGTGAAAGATCCCCCACTGTTCTGCTCCACATCCTTCATGTGTTCTTTTACACGGGTGCCCAGTTTTCTGCCAGTTTCCCCAACATACACACTCTTGCAAGACTTACAGGGAATTTTGTACACCACGTCACATTTCTCTAGCTTATCCTGTTTGTCCTTAGGATGAACGAGAATGTTCCTGATAGTCTGTAGGGGGTTCACCGCTGTAGACACTTGGTGCTTATTGAGGATACGTGAAATACCCTCTGTTACCCCTTTTACGTAAGGTAAGATGACTAATCCTTTGGAGCCTGCTGAGTCCTTATTCTTTTTCTTTCTCTTGTCCTTTCCTCCTTCCTTCTTCTTTTCTATCTGTCCTTTCACTTTTTCAAAAGACCATCTTGGGTAGCCACATTTAGTTAGAGCCCCTACTATATAACTGGCAGAGCCCCTACTATAAACTGGCAGAAAACTGGGCACCCGTGTAAAAGAACACATGAAGGATGTGGAGCAGAACAGTGGGGGATCTTTCACCAGAGCAGCGAGGAAAGAATCCCTAAGCCAAATCAGCAAGAGTGCGATCACAGACCAAGTAAAACAGAACAATCATGAAATAGACTGGGAGGAAGTGAGTGTACTGGATAGGGAGGGGGATAGGAGAATAAGAACCATCAGGGAAGCGATAAAGATACGAGGACAGAAGCAGGTCATGAACCGAGACGAGGGGGCCTTTCAACTCTCTCACGTGTACGACCCGATTTTCGGCATCGGAAGTCGTGCTGAGTGACCTTGACATGCGCAGAGACGTTTTGAAAATGGTGACAGGAGTTGCCGAAACTGTCAACTGTAAAATTGTATTTGTGTTGTGTTATGATGAACTAATAAATGTATATATATGTATTCCAACACGATGAGCTCGTTCAAGGACTTCGTGGTCTTGTTTGAATCCTCATAACAGTACGTATCTTGAACGAGAAAAATAACAAAAAGTAACCATTCATATGTTTATTATGTTTTATGTACAATTATTTGAACTCAGCGTGAGGTAATTAGCATCCGAATTATATAAGTTAAAACATATTTTACAATTAAGATATTTATAGGAGTGTTCTAATATTTACAAATTATGTACTCACACTGACAAAGTTTAACATTCAACACGTTGTACAAATATATAAAATTACATCTATTCCACATTTTCTCTGCATGCCTTTAAACTTGTTGTGAGCCAATATACTGTTCTTCCTTACATTTGTGATGTAATGTTTCAACGTTTTCCTCGCGTTGCAGGAACCTTAATTTGCATATTTATGCAATAATAACAATCAAAGTGACCACTCAAGACTTCTCAATAAATGATTTATGATACATAATAATTTCAGTTAATCCACCTTTAATGAATGCAACAATTTGTACACACTACATGTTTTTACAAACTTTTTGTTCTAGTCACATCGTTAGAAGACCAATATCTAGCATAACTATTCGACGATTTTGATAGTAGAGTTAAATCAAAATGAACGGGCTTACGTTTCGGTTGGTCTCCTACTCCTCTGCAGGACTGTTGTCTCGAAATACTAGTACATGCAGGGGTGCACATTATTAGAGATGGGGGCTGTGGTGCCGAGATTAGATCAGAAGCATTTGATTTCAAATTTTGTTTATTGCACTCAAGTCTTTCAGTTATAGGTATACGAAATAATACAGAATATTTCAACAATAGTTATTGTTCTATATAATAATAGACAGTAGTTCAGTTCTACTGAGCTGATTCTACGCCCAACTGCCGCTGCTCTACTCTCCCGCGTATTGTTGCATTCCCTCGTGTCACACACTGGGCACTCTCTTACTTGTCCACGTTGACCAGTGAACTGGGGATGACGTCAGATGACGTCATAGTCATATATTTATGTCCGTATGTGTAATCTGTGCATTACTCAGTCATTTTCGACCGAGCACTTCACCCACAGACACACTAGAATGGGCCTGGCAAGCATTCCAGCAATATGCTTCTGTGTAAAGGCATAGATGCACATCTTAAAATATATCGTATTTTTGCAAAGACTTGAGCTCACGGTTAAATTTTATAGAAAATTGATGTGAAACAATCATTACCTAAACAAATTTAGCTTTAAGATATAGACCTTTACATGCTTTAGATATTTAACGTCACTATGTGTTACGACTGTAATTGGTGTCCATAAAGGGTATCATAATAAGAAAACTGAACTTGTTTTTTAAAAAAAGAAATAAAAATAAAAAAAAACTTAAAAATATGTGTTCTATTTTATTCATAGTATTATATATGTTAAACATTAAAATGTGAAAATTGATAATTGATAATTCATTCCTGCGTTCGAGGGTGTCATTTTTTTGTTATTATTATTATTATTATTTTTACACTGGGGGCAACTGTTATGAGCAGTTGACATATACCGAGAGGTAAAAAAACGGAAGACGGTGGATGTAGAGTTGGTGGATAAATGAATTTCACCTCTCCTGGGGAGTGTTTTTTTTTTTTTTGCTTTTTATGCTGCCTACAGGGTATTATTGATTGATTTTGTAATGGTTGGTTCAGCAGGAGCTGCGAAGTAGTATAACTTGGGAGGTAAGTGAAAAGCAATTAAGGGCTATACGTAAGAAGCCATTAACATTCCAAAGAAATTCCTCAGCGGGGGGGCGTGAGCAGGTGGCGGGCGGCGGCGGCGGCGGCTCGGGGAAACTAGGTTACGTGTCCGGCTAGGAAGGCGTCGTGTCGGCATCGAGCGCGGGTCCTAGGAAGGCGCGGGTCGCCCGCGAGGATCGTAAGACGGTACACCCTACGGCCGGGGGAGCGTCGATCGCGGGTCGCCCTGGAGCGCGCGAGGTATGTCGTAAGACGGTACACCCTAAGGCCGGGGGAGCGCAGCTTTACGTCGGCCGGGAGTCGCCGCAGAGCGCCACGCGCCCCGGGGTCGTCGGAGCGCCCCGACGGTACCGCGATACCCGCCGAGCAAAGCCCGGGATCGCCGGAGCGCTACGCCAGCCCCGGATCGAGCGGAGCAAAGCCCCCGGTGTCGCCGGAGCGCCCGACGGTACCGCGATACCGCATTCGATAAAGCCCCGGATCGCCGGAGCTACGGCGAAAGCCCCGGGTGAGCCGGAGCCTACGGGCGTGAAAGCCGGATCGGTCGAGTCGCTAGTTCGACACGCGAGCGGGGCTATACGTGAGAAGCCATTAACCACCAGCCCGTCCGCTCACCGACGAGCGGAGCTATACGTGAGAAGCCATTAATCACGCCGAGCGGGCGTCGGAGACCGGATCGCCGAAGTCGAGCAAAGTTCGACACGCCGTAAGCGGGCTATGGCGTGAGAAGCCATTAACCACCACCCCGTCCGCTCACCGACGAGCGGAGCTATACGTGAGAAGCCATAAATCACGCCAGCGGGGATCGGGCAGCGCCGATCGGTCGCTAGTCGCACGCGTTCGACACGCGAGCGGGGCTATACGTGAGAAGCCATAAATCACGCTGCCGGATCGGTCGAGTCGCTAGCGCACGCGACACGC
>CM032665.1:4502187-4525832 GCA_019095985.1 Streblospio benedicti | reverse complement strand
AAAACAATTACAAGCACTGTGGTAGCTAATATGGGAGTTTATAATGTGAGAAATTCATGGATCAAAAAGACAACAACGGCACATAATAAACATTACAAAAACCACGACTGATTCCTTTTAATTATCAAGAATGTGTGGCCTTGGCATAAATACAGTTTTCTATGTGGAACTCGGCAAGCTATAGTTTGCATATAAAACATGGTTTACCGGATTACATTGATGCTGGGTCGAAGGTCACGCTGTCTCTCTCCATGGGTTATAAAATTTAATGGGCATAGCGAATGTTGTTTGAACGGTGCACTATAAAGTAAATGTATTGCAATACACGTGTGTGCTTTTAAGATGGTATGTTTTCAGAAATTTAGTGAGTGTGCAGAAGATAGCCAAATGCACAGTAAATACCATCCTTATTTTCCAGTTGCTTTCTAGCATAGGTACTACTATTTATGTATGCGCTCACACTAGGATCCAGTGTGTGCATAAACTGTCTATCTGTGTCATTTACTTGTAATTTAACATTAGTTCAAAATATAAAACTTCAACAATTATATATTATCTCAAAATCTAAATAATCTATATCAAATAAACCTAACACAAACTGCTTATAAGTAATATCAGTGCATTATACGCCAAAAACTAAGCCATTCCATTTACGCAACGCTAAACTTTTACAATTATATCCTGATTGGTTTGTACATAATCGAGTCTTCCGTGCCAAAAAGGATTCCACATATATGACTTTTCAAATCAGTTCTTTGTGTGGATTTAGTTCAACGCTACACATAATTTGACAGCTCTGAGGCGAGGATCTTTATACGAAAGTAATGGCTGGATATGTAAAGCCAATTGTTGCAGGATCTCAAGTCCCGCGATCGTAGGAGGTCTTGGCTGCCTATATCCATAAAAGCAGAGTCTTGCCTTGAATGGGATTTCTGCTCTACACGCGGTATAAACATAAACAGTTGCAGTCCCTGCTATATATCTGGGGAATAAATACATACCAGTCCAAATATGTCCATTTGTGAAGCTCTAGGGAATCCTGGAGTGGAGGGGGAACGCTTCCAAACTGGCAGTGTTTGTATATCTGCTGTCCGTCAGTCATAGCATGGAGCATTCATAGAAATCATAGAAACTTTAGATGAGATAGTTTTGTTTTAGTGACAGTTCACTGCACATTGGATAATTTATTGGTGGGATAATGTCGAATGAACCACCGTTTGTACTGTGTGATTATTGGTGCTTTGTGGGTTTGAATACAACTTTTGTTGTCTTTTGAATTCTGTGTTAATTGGAAGTTACAGATTAATGCGAAGATAGCGTTATCACGATGACGTGGACAGATTATCTATTTTTAATTGGTAAGTTGCTTTGATTAAAATACCCTCAGAAATCGTACATTAATTATGCATGTAATGGAACACTTTTATGAATGAGAAATGCACACATTTGTTTTGATGTAACATTACTGGTTTAGAGATAGCTTGAATTATGTGAAAAGCATTAGTTGGATAAATTTGATTAGCAGTACGAAGTTTTTAAACATATATAGAAATAATATGCAATCATTGTGTGAGAGAATCTATTGGTTCAATGCCGATTTAGATAGGGTACGTTTACAAATGGGACCTCCTAAGGACAAATTCTATATGCCTTTAGGAAAGGATAGTTTAAATGGTCAACACTTTCGAAACGTGACCTAGTTTCTATTTGAACAGAACCCACTGAACAGTATAATGCCAATGGAATTGGCACGTATACCATTTACGATATCATTTTTTAGCATCATGGGAGAACTTCATACTTGATGAACCTTCAATAACAGCACAGTTAAAAACAATGAAATTATAGTCTATTGCACGCAATTTGGAAGATAGCTGTGCACAAACATTCTATCGTGTAGTATTTATTCGCCTTGAATAGCCTGATGTCATACCATGTGAAACCATTCATAATAACAACAGCAAAAAAAACACTGTAAAAATAATATGATTCGAACCATAGAACAATACGTGGTCAAATCTGAGGGTCAGATTAGTGATTATAATTATCATGCTATTGTGGTCGATATATACGGGCATTTAATGATGCACATTGCTATAGAGCCGAGCTGCTTGGACATTCGCATGCCAGTAACTATCAGCATGATTCGCACTTTATAATTTGAATATCAAATTGTGTTCTACTTGCATATCATTTCTATTCTACTATCCACGTTTTCTCAGCGATCAACGATTGTTACCATGTCACTTTATTCACTTCTCAACTCGTAGGGGATATTTGTATGGCTGTTGTAAGTGATGATCACATCGCAAATAAAATATGTATCAAACCAACCGCCTGGTGTGGATACGGCAATTGATGCCCACAATGCACATTATGCTGTAGCTTTCTGGAATTGTACCTACATCTACTTGAAGTGTATGTAGTGGGATTCTATCTGCCAAGGAGGCAACTTGTAGCCATCGACTATAATAACAACGAATTTCACTCTATCTACTAGTCACTGTCATGTGATGTGATTTTACGGCAAGTGCCAATGCCATGCACTACATGTACAGTAGAACCGTTTCATTAAGACTACCCAGTTGACATGTCTCAATAGAGAGATGGTTTCATTGTGGAGGATGCGCACGTTCGTCTAGTATATGAGGCAATAGGTCTGTGAGAGGTAGTCTTATTCGGGATCGTTCACAAATGACGTCACATCATTTTTGGCCTTTTTACCCCCACACACACACACACACACCGTCACCTCTCGTCATCTTTGCAGCATGTCAAGAACACCTCGTATTTTTAATGTGTGTAATTGACGATAAATAAATTCAATTAAATAAAATCTTTGCAGCACCCCCACCGTACCCCTCCCGGTAAGTGACGTACCCCCATCCCTCCTAAGTGACGTCATCTCCCCCCCCCCCTTTCCCCACGACATGGTTCCGTGATGACATTTAACATTTATTTAACCCCTGCCGTTATATAAATATATTTGAATATATGTGTGTGTGTGTGTGTGTGTGTGTGTGTGTGTGTGTGTGTGTGTGTGTGTGTGTGTGTGTGTGTGTGTGTGTGTGTGTGTGTGTGTGTGTGTGTGTGTGTGTGTGTGTGTGTGTGTGTGTGTGTGTGTGTGTGTGTGTGTGTGTGTGTGTGTGTGTGTGTGTGTGTGTGTGTGTGTGTGTGTGTGTGTGTGTGTGTGTGTGTGTGTGTGTGTGTGTGTGTGTGTGTGTGTGTGTGTGTGTGTGTGTGTGTGTGTGTGTCCATAATATAAACATCATTTTACAAATGTATTTAGGACATAAAGAAAACATGGCAAAATTATTTCGACTAGAATATATATTACAACTCACTTAACAAGTCAGAAAGTAAGTAAAATACAACTTTTGTATCAAAAGTCAAAAGGGGACATCACACAAGTGCTAGACCCCCCCCCCCCCCACCTCCCGACAACTTTCGTCATCTTTAACTGCACCCCCATCCACCCCTGCCAGGTGACGTCATTTGTGAACGATCCCTGATAGAGACAGTTTAAATTTGTTAAATACGTATTTATTTGCAATGCGATCGTGTTAATTATCAGTTACAATAGCGGTACAAAATCCCCTGTGAGTCTCTTTAAAGAGGTGGTCTTGATTGGAGGTTCTACTGTATATGCTGGTAGTCTACAAACTCATGTCTTGTGGATGAGGAGTGTTTATTTTAATAGCAAATTGATTTAGGTGAGCATGGACACTTTTCCCCGTGCTATGCTTCCGACGTCTTAGCAATAACACATCAAAAGGAAATTGGGTGAAGACTCATATTATGTGCAATTGTCCTTCCTTATCACTGAGTTATAATTCGAGAAAAAAATCAAAGTATATTCTTTTACTTTTATTTATAAAAAACCTTTTCATCTCTAGAGACCTTCTCAAATTTCGTTATAATTTAGCAAGCAATACTCCTCTGGCCAAAAATGGTCAAACTACAATTGATATTTTTCATTAGAACTTAATAAACAAAACTAATAAATACATACATTATTAAAATATGAGTGTAGACTGTGTGTGTCTTTTTTACTAGTCAGTGTTGGTTATTAGAAAACAATATAGGTTTGGTGCCACTGGAACAAATGAGTCTAACATGGTTACACAATATGACTCGATCGTACTTCGCATACCACGGTATCTCTTTTTCTATTCGATTAATTAAGCGTTATAATGCACTTTGGCCCGTTTAAATGTCGAAATAAAACAAGATATGATAAAAATTTCTTAATTGGGACCATACTGATTTTCAAATAAGGCATAAAACCGTGAACAGCTATCTATAGATGTGATAATTTAAGGAAGTGGCTAGGGAGCCGACGTCGGCTCCCTAGCCAACCCACTGTGGGTAGGCTAGGGAGCCGACGGAAATATCTATAATAGTAGTGTAACAGCTTACCACTATACGAGACATATATGAAGATAAGATTTTCCTGTTATCCTATAATAAATGTTTTGGCTACAACATAGACAACCACTGTTTGATATTTGCATATGTACATGTATTCATATAAATTAATTCAAGGACTATGCATACATTGTTTTGTCCACTGTAACTAAATTGAATAGTTAGGTGAATGTCTTAACCAGTTGACCAATCAGGTTATTTGTTAGCTGAGAATGATTTATTTACTGGGAATTTAAGGAGTGTTGCAAGAAGTGTCAGTTCAGTTGTTAAAAAAGACATGTATATATTCTTAATACTTCATTGAATATTGACATTCAAAAATCATTACACACAAAAATTCCATATTTCAAATTATGCTTAATCTTGTTCATACTAATACATGGATGTAACTGTGAATTAAACTTTTAATAATATGATATTGCTAAGCAATTTCATCATATTTGTTTTCTTTTCTACTAAAATCAACATTTTCTTCATCCATGCAGACATTAGTCAGCACATTTTCCTCATATATCATTCCTGATTCCATTATGCTACCTGTTAACACATTCTCAACATAACCATACAGTTTTCTTGCAGAAAGGTGTTTGCTTACTTAATTTTGATTGTTTTCTTGGGAGTCCTACTTACAACACTTCATAAGTTCCCAGCAATTAAAATGTTCTCAGCAAACAAATAACCTAATTGATTAACTAGTTAAGACATTCATGAACCTAAGTGACCTTTAATCAATTTAGTTACAAAGGACAAAACAAAATGTATGCATAATGCTTGAATTCAACAACATGTATATGAATACTTCTGACATAAACTTATGTACTAAGTACGATTTCATTGAAAGAAAGTTATTAGTATTACTCAAATTAGGATTTCCACATAACCATCTTCAGCAGTATGAATAATCAAAATTCATCTGTTATTCAATATCATGTATGCATAAAAAGTGGTTGACTATACCTTAACCAAAACATTCAATATAGGAAAACAGAAAAATGTAATCTTCATACATTTCTTGTAAAAGTGGTAAGCTAATACACTCTACTATTATAGATATTTCCGTCGGCTCCCTAGCTCACACACTGAGGGTAGGCTAGGGAGCCGACAAATGTCGGCTCCCTAGCCTATCCACAGTGGGTTGGCTAGGGAGTCGACGTCGGCTCCCTAGCTAATTCCATAATTTAATGTATTTATCAAAGGTCGAAAAAAAAGGGTCCGACTGTGGAGACGGCTCAAGTCGCATTTTGCCATGCCGAATCCTTTTTCATTTTTGAAATAAAATATGTTTAAACCAACAAGCAATAGCTGCGGTTTCTTTCGGGCAGAGTTGGTGCAGAGAAAATTTCTCTTCTTTTGGAAAAATGTTTCGCATAGCAGGTTTGTGCTAATAGGACTAAAAGTAAGCATATATTTTATGTTCACTTGTCGCATGCCCGTTTCATTCATATACATTCCATTTAACAAATATATTGCGTGTCAATATAAATTTGTGTAATGAAAGAAATTATACCATTTCTTATGTTCTCTCTGTGTGAGGTAGTAGATGCGAACCTTTTTGTTTGCTTGTTGAAAACGCCAGTACAAATTCGCTTGTGTTGCTAGCATGGTATAAAGAAGACCCTATAATTCAAACAAGGACATCTTCAATATATTCAAGTTAAAATCTTAGTAACTTAACTGGTGCGTTAAGCCTCTGGTTAAGAGAAGCGACGTTAAATGTCCATGCATCCTAATGTTTACTATCTAGTGCATACCGTTTCCTCTATCTCGGATTCTCATTGTTCACATAATGAAATTATTTGATCAATGTGTGTTGACATGTAAGTGGATATTGGACTTTTAATAATACAGCAAAACTGAAATATTTTCATTATGGTTTTAATTAAAATATCTCATCAACTGATCACTCTGTCATTTTCAGTCACGTGCCTCATAGGGATAGCCGTATGCCAAGAAGAATTTCTAGGTAAGAATATTCCAAACATTACATTGTACCAATAATTTTAAAACAGTTGGCTGAACGTCATGTCTAGTCGAAGGCTATACTTTTTTGCCACTACATATATGGATAGTTGGGTTGATGGGAAAAAGACAAATTTTAAAAGGTCCCATAAATTAGGTAGCTGAATACAACAATACTACATCAGAGTATATTCCTTTCGTCCTCTTTGTTCTTTTGTATATTTTGTGTGTCACGTATAATTGCAGATTGTGTAATAAAACTAAATAAATGTTATACTAGCAAGTTTTGAAATTTTAACATGATTCCAGTGCACTCAAATTGGTTTGGGAAGGGCGACCATTGAAACAAAAAGTACTAGGTAGTACGTACAATGCTTCAATAGGTCTGGTTATTGACGCAAAATAATGTTAAATACGCTTTAAGTAAATATTCAATGTTCAAATTCATATTTTTCTACATTACAGATGCAATAGAGTGTTATGACTGCTTTGACAAGGCCGTGAATTCCACATGCGCCGACCCCACTCCAGAGGGTGAGATATGGGAGCCCCGCATACAGCTTAAAACCATCCCCACCGTCAAGTGTAGGAAGGGGGCATGTGTCAAGTGGACGTACTATAGGAATCGTGAGCACTTGTTTTAATTTATAGTCTAAAGTTACGCAAATGGTATTCCGTTTTGACATGTATGTCAAATAAGGCAATTCATTGTATTTCTTTCTCTCAATTGGGTCATTGAAATTTGGTGCATACCAGTTCAGAATGTTTTCCAGCAAGCAAGTATATTATGGTGATCACGGTATCCCTTCATATCTGCACGCAGATTCAATTGTAGCCCATTTCTTGGGATGCTAATTATTTCAATTCAATTCATTTAGCAGTAATCTTTACAACTATCCACGCTTTTATTTCATGGAATGTAATGGGATGCTTCCCATCATTTTTCTTCCAAATCCCTAATATTTTCTGGCAACGTATCAAAACCATGAATTATGATTTAAATGTATGTAGACGTCTGTGTGACATGATTTTAAAATCAGTGTGTCAGTTTTGCAATAGTTAACCAATGTTACAAACGCGTATAATGTGTTTGAGTCTCCTTGCAACTGGTGTGTGAACGTTTTTTTATTTTTATTTTGGTGTGAAATGATGTGCTCTGGTTTTGAGTGCCTCTTGTATACACCTGAAACGTCTCTTGGAAACCACCAATGACCATCAAACACCGACCGGTTCTAGTACCGGTATACACGTTTCGTTTCTCCATCGTGAGTTCACGGAAATCTCTTTCATACTGCCCATGAGCAATTTTACAATATTTATTTTGTACTGACAATCTGATTGGTTGAAATCATAAACAATCCTCCACAAATATGGTGTAAATTCCAAGTCAAATTACAATAGTACACATCAGCTGGTACACATATTGTACTTGTAAAGGTGTGAGGGGGTGTAGGATTGGATGGGATAGAATGGCCCGTATGACATAATTTCACTGATGACGTACCATACACAATAATTATCACACGGGTTTAGCGTATACGTAGGTGTTTATTTTTCGATAATTCATGAATTGAATAATAAGCCGTAAATAGATACAGATGCGTTCCTCGCGTTTCTTACAAATTATGTTGGTTGACATGTAACTATGTATACATATAGTGGACACCATTCTTACTTGGGCATTATTATAAATTCTCTCGAGGAAGGTGTTCACACGATCGCGAGACACGTGGCCTACGTTTCAGGTTGATTATTTACAACGTCATAAAAAGAATAACAGCAAAAACCTATCACTTTTGATAATACCTGTACCTGAATACTTACATCGCAGAGTATACATAGACAAAACCGGGTGAGTTTGTAATATGAATTATGTTATCAGATGAGTTCTTGGGGTGTATCACGGTGAGCCCGAAGGGGGAGCCTGATGCGCCACAAGAACGAATCCTGATAAAATAATTCATGTTACACAACGAACCCGGTTTTGTATTTATCATTCTTTTCTAAACAATTACAACACTGTTTTAAGAATGTGAAAAAGTAGTCCGGCTGAGTACAAGCATGATAACTATGGTATCACCCCTCTTCTAAGACGGGTGATAACCCTATCCGGGTTAGCGGGTACTTCTGGATCATGATAAGTAACCAATGAAATTACATGAAAAAGAATGATAAAATAGGTTATAGGACTGCTAGCGTTACTTCCTTGTACATCTCTGTTTGGGGGAGGGGGGAGAGAGAAAGAAAATTAAGAGTGCTGCTCACAAATCAATAAACTCAACCCTGGGTATCCCCCATTTCTCCAGTATGATCCAGAGTGTGAAAAGTCGCATATGCCCATATTTACGTTGATTTACTTTTCAATGTGAACTTTCCAGACGAGCTAATGATCCACCGCACGTGCAGTCAGAACATCCGCCTCAATGTACAATACGCCACCGTGTGTCGGAGCGAGAAATTCGGCAATGGCGCCTTGTGCATGTGCGCAGACGACTTGTGTAACTCTGCGCACAACGTGCGCTCAGCGGGCGGACTACTGACGATGGCCATTGCCCTCACGACTTTCGTGGTCACACACCACTTGCTACCAGACTTGCTCAATAGAGTGTTGTGAACTTTTCTAATAATTATAGGGGTGATGATTCAATTTCATAATTAGTTTGTATAGCACCTAAAGTTGCCTTCCAGATTATTACGTTGGTTTGGATTTGCTGTGTTCAATGGTGAATTGCTGGTTTTCGTTGGTAATCCAACTTGCTCAATTAATGGTAGATTTGCTCAAATATTATCCTTCATAACGCTGCATTGTATTAGTAGACAAATAAAGAACAGTGGCGGGGAAAAGCATGTCACGTACCACTATCTCTATCAAAACGTTTAGAGGTTAATTTTTGGAGTTTACTTCCATCTTAAGATGTATAGGACACTTGGAGTTAAGCTGCATATGCATTTTGGTTTGTTAAATGTGTGTATGATTATCTTACGAATTTTCGTTATATTGATCCTATAGCAGATCCAGGAGGAGGTGGGGTAGGGTGAGGGGTGCTCTTTGTGGATCTCATAGGTTTCCTATACAGAACATGCAAAAAAACTGTAGTGAAAATAAGGTATTTTGGTGTTTTTGGAAAAGGTGGGGGAAATAACTCTACCCCCTACCCCCTATCCCCCCATACCCTCTACCCCTCCCCCTACCCCCCTACCCTCCCCCTCCCGGATCTGCCTATGTATTGATCTAATTTTATTGGAGTATACCTAATGGTCACAATCAAAAATGCGTAGCATAAATTTTCACAGTAATTGATCAGATTTATTGGTATAAAGTAAAATTGTAGCTAATAATCGCACCATACATAATAAATATGAATATCATTCAGAAAAACAAAACAATAGTGCTTTTAAACATATTACACTGTACTTATAAAACCACACATATGAGAATATAGATAATTTGGTTTCGAGCATTACAATATCCTAGACACACAATTGTTCATAATAATCAAACTATTATACCAGTATCTTTATAAACGTTCGAAACTGATCATTTTGGGTGAAGCTTTAAATACTTAGCCGGTGTTATTAACTAATGAAGGGTGCAGGTTTCTTGACAACTTCTAAGCATTCTTATGGACTGACAGAATCGCATTTGAATGATTGTTATTGACAAACATTAATGCATTTCAAGCCATACTAGAAATACTCACTATGTGAACAATGTTTATTCACACTGGATCTGTGATCTCGTACAAAATAGTATTTGCCTGATGTTTTGAAAATTTTCTTGTCAAAATATTTATCTTTTTGTAACACACTTTTAACTATGCTTCTGTGCAGAAGTATGTGATAGTTGAAATGTTTTAGATGAAATATTACTTGTAATTTACTATAATCATAAGAGATTAATTATACATAGAATAATGTAATGTAAGATAATATTTTGATTACAAAAATTGATATCTATTCAATAATCATTAAGTACACTGCAGTTCTTTATTTGTGTGTCAAACAAGGGGCCTTTCATAACACTTCAAATGCTCATTTATTTATGGAATGTTATAAATTCGCATTCAAGGCATTTTATGTGCATTTATTTAATCATTGCACAAGCCAAATAAAATTATACTTTTACTGTGTTCATATTCTCTTTTTTCAAAGCAGTCATAAATTATTATCAACCACACAACAAGGTTTTAAAAAGTATATTATTAATATTTTATCACAAGAACAAATAGATGAACACAGAAAGAATAACATGTGACCGATGTGATAATTCACATAAACAATAAAAATCAATCAATATGAGCAACAATGCAACTTTCAGTCCTTCACTTTTTTATATACACGTATTAAAGTAGTTACAAGTAGATTGAAATTATGAATCTTATCAATTCTTAGATTTTTGTTATATTTATAAATTTTGCAGCACCTGTCAAACAAAAATCTAAACAAATTAAAAAATACATGTACATTCCTCAAACAAACCTCCTGGTACTTCATTCACATACAACATACATATTTTGAAATAATTTCTTAGAGTATAGTTATAGATTGGTTTCAAATATTATACAGACAAAATAATGTAATTTTTGGACGGATAAAGCATTTGATCACAATTGAAAAAAATGTATTAAAGCACACATAATGGTAGAAATAAAATTTAATACACACACAATCAATGACAACCATATAAAAAATTTTAAATCATAACTAAAATAATTACAATGAATACATAAACATTACACATACCAATTAACTGTGATTTAAAAAGATGAATTATTATTAGCAACATATAATCTAAATAATAATCTTTAAAAAATCAGAAATATTGTTACTTTAAGTTCAAGACAATGTCTAAACAGCAATCTTTCAAGAAAATGCACCCAGCTAACAACCAAGCTCACCATAATTCAATTTTGTCAAATTCACAATAATCACATGTAGCCATATTCAGAATTATCACTTTCCGTACGTAGAACATGGTCATGGCCTAATCTTCTCTTACCTTTGGAGTCTCCCAAACTGTACAATAGTAACTTTCAAACACATAAGAAAGAAACAAAACAATCTTCAATCATATGCAAACTCATTCTATTGACCAAAGGAATCGTCAGTATTTTTGGTTAAGGGACTGAAGAGATTTGACATATATTTAATCTAAATAGAAAGATTTCAAATATCTAATATCTTTACAAAAGACATGTTTAGAAGCACACATACACATATACTGGATTTGCTCAAGCCTTTGCTATCAACAAAAGAAATGTGACATCTTGTTAAGAATCATTTGTTTTGTTTTATGAATGAATACAGTAGTTACAAAAAATAATATTTACAAAAAACACTAGCTTGTTCTAGAATCTCTGTATTGGCGAAGTCCTTGCAAGAAGATGGATTTTGTTTCTTCCATCATGTCATTGTACAGCTTTAGATCCGCCTCCTTGGCATAGAGTGTACTCTGGAGAGCAGCCTTGAGAGCCTCATTTTCATCTTTTTGGATCAAGTAACTGCAAAACACAAAGAGGGACTATTAATGAAATTTGAAGTGTTTGGAAACAAAAGAAGAAACCTGCACAAAAATAAATAGAAATATTTTTGTGAATTATGAAAATTGACTATTTATGAAACTGGAGCATTTAGAATCAAGAGAAGAAACACACAAGATAAGATAAGAAATATTTTGAATTCACGTTCACTAGTAAAAAATGAATTGACTGCTTTTACACATCTACTATAAAGAATGCTGGAATACATGTATTTTGTTTGTATTTTTTTCTTGTGTTTCACATATAGAGCCCAATTTATTTTAATTTCTAATATTTTGTCATATATAAAGACATGGCCTCTCTCTCTGGAAATATACACATAATGAAATAATTAATTCAAAACTATTTGTTTTTCACACTAGCATTTTTCTGATGAGGTTACGTCTTTTATTAAACAAAAATATTAGAATGTAGGATAAATTCTAATCTATATCAAAATCAACATGTCAGTTTATTCATTTTTAGTAGGATACAAAGACAAACTACGCAATACCTAAACCTATATCCTGATAGAGAAAAAGTAATTAATCTAAAAAATTCAATTAGTGTAATGAATTGAATTATGACACAAAAAATGTATCAGAAATAAGAAATATACATACCGGTAGATCTCTCAAATAGTAAGAAAATATACTAAGAATCCTTAAAAATGCTGCAGGTATTATTGTAAATTTTGAAGTTTTATTGAAGCTTCACCTTTGTTTTTCTTTGAAATTGATTTATCATGCAACTTACTTTGTTTCCATCTCTTCAAATGCTGCTGCAGACTGTTCATCGTCCATGTTTGTGGACAAACTGATCCTGCTACCCATCATTCTTTTACTCGCGGCTGATGCTGCCAAATAAAATTATATATTTCTTATACATAGACATATTGAAATAATTGAATTGGGTGTATGTATTGACATTAAAGGATTCTTTCTCTGAGTCTATAGGACTATATTACATAGAGGCTATGTGATATAGCCCTAGAGATTTGGAGAAAGAATCCTCTAATGTCATTAAATACTTGGTTCACAAGTGTTTATTATCTCTGATTGACAAGAAAATCAACAAAACATGGTCTCAGTTGAGTTGGGTCTTCTGATGCTTATATAAAAAAGCCTTTGACGATAAGCGAGTTAATATTGGTACATTGTACTACGAGAGGTCAATTTTTTAAAATATTATTTTAATATATTGTATTATTGTATTTGATAATTTATTTTGATGGTAAATCTTATAATATAATGAATATCTAATTTTTATATGAATCTTGGTTCTTCAAACTGACCTCTCTCCTAAAATGTCTCATATAATTCCTGAGTCACGTGACTTTTGAACCTGGTCGTTCCCAAATGAAATATATAGAAAACAAGTAGTGTTTGGTTGTCCTGTTTGGTTTTGTTCACTTCAATGGTGGATAAGGCAGCTTATATACTGACAAAATATAATTTTGGACACGTTTACAGCATATTATCACTAAATAAAAATGTCAAAGCGAGAGAATGAGAACGTTATGCTCTGATTTTATTCTGATTAGAAAGTTTGATTACTTTGCCTATCAACTTGTTTTAGAATAGTTATATAATTAATCAATGTGTAAATGATATTATTAGAATAAAAATGCTTTATTACACATTCTTTCATAATGAAAGAGGATTCCCGGTATATTTTTGTATAGAACCTTAATCAATTTCCCACTGGTGTGATAGGATGGCACAACAGCAAATTAAAGTGATAGCATGATTGTTAAACGCAAGTCATTGCCCATTGCCTGGTACCGGATCTTTCCAGAAAGGCTTCCTTCGGAAGAAAATGGTACTAGTACAGAAGAACCATTTTTTAAGACAAATACAGAAGCACCACTATTTTATAACATAAAAAGCTGCTCGTAGAGAGTGGGTACTACTGGTTCCTTCTTCAATCACTTGAAACAAATAAAAAATTAAACATAATTGAGTAAACATTTGTTTCCGTAAATAAGCAATCATTAATACGTCTACTGCTAATAATATCTTCCAGTGTAAGAGACAAAACTCAACTAATTCTCATATTCTTTGGTATATGCTTATAACCTCTAGAAGTTTTAATAAAGCTCACCCGGCACACTATCACACTTGGCTTTGCCCAACTGCTTTTCTAGCTGAACATTTCTTCTACGAACTGCAATGAGTTCACTTTGTGCTTCCATAGCTTTGGTACTTGCCTCATCAATCCTAAACGAGACAAAATTCAACAAATTATCACAATCCTTGGTGTATAGTTATAGTTTCTAGAAGTGTTAGCTCCACCTATATGGTTATAATAAAATAGGAATGGTATACAGAATAACCATGTGCATTACATACAATCACATTATGAACATATTCAAACTTCATGTATTCTACACTTATCAGACTTGTTACTCATTTACGTGTATCCACAAATACTGGTATGTGAAAAATGTTTTCTGTCAATTTACAATTTTGTTCACCATATTTTGCACTATAAAACTGAACCAATAGAGTTAATCTAATTGATTTATATTAACAATATTCCTTAATAATGGGTGCAATAATGTAGAATAGTAGATAAATAAAATTAAAGCAGTTTAAAATCACACAAAATCGATACCTTCGATGAAGTACTTTGACAAACTCATTCAATCTGTCTCTTTCTACACTTGCTGCCTGGCACACTGTTTTAAGTTCTTGCACCTGTTATCAAAAGAAAATCTTTATATTTTCAAAATCTGACAAAAATTCAAATCATTTCATTTAAATATAATCATCATACTTAATCAAACCTAAATCTTGCATAAGAAAAACTGGCTCCTACACAAATCATATCTTTTTTAAATTGTAACAAATAAAACTAAAACTGCAATAAGTTGGTAAAACATAATATATTTCAATATCATGAACAACAGAAGATGCATTTCAGGAGACTATTTTTAATACCAGGTTACAATCATCCTTGTCACTCCAGTTTTTTTTCCAAATACACGGGGAACATCAAACTTTTTATCTAAATTGACATTATTCAACGCCTTTCCATACACTAAAAAAAAGCACTCCACTGTTTTTAAGAAGAATGATATCTAGGTGTTGTCTTATTTTGCTGAAAGGTTGGGGCATTCGTTTAGTCTAAAATACACATATAAAAACAGACAATCTGCAGAGACAGTCATTCACCTGGAGTGTGAGCTCATCAAACTCCTGTTGGCTGACTCCACTGGTGACTGATGTAGGTTGCTGCTGCCTTGACGAACCTGGTCGTGCAGAGTCAGCACGACTCTCGGCTCTATAGAAATATCAATATCGTTTGTCATATCTAAATGAGTTCGTTTGTCACATTCGAATTTTCAATTTAACATGGTGCCCTCAGAAGCTTTCAACATATTGGTTATTTTGTACTAAAAACAATCCATTGCTATTGGTTGCTGTAGTTGCTAGCTTTATAACCTGTTAGGTTTGGAAAAAGAGTGGGTATCCCAGTTCAACACACATTGTACATACTTGTTTTATGTTTATATTTCTATCTATTGATTATGAAAAAATAAAGATATCTAGAAAAAAAAACTAATGTGGAGATTTAAGTGATTGATTTAATACATTTTAATTTTTACTGCTATTGATGCTTTTATTGCGTTTTCTTGTTTGTTTTTTTGTTTTTTTGTTTTTTCACATTTTGATTAGGCTTTTATGTTACAATATGAAATAAACGTATTTACCAAATATAGTTTAAAATAAATTATAAAATTAATCGCATTTATCATTCATATATATAAACATATGCTAAGCACAACATATGACAACAATATTTAAGACACTTTCAAAATGATTATCAAAACTGAATTGATTACTGATGGTACAACGTTAAAAACCCTGCCCACCTTGATTGTGGATGCGGCGTCATCGTGCCAAAGTCTTCCACCACGAGGGCTGAGTTTGGCCGGGACTGGGCCTGACTGGACGTCGGCCGAGACGAGTGTCGAAACATCTCACCCACTCCTGCATTCTGAGCGGCTGCCAGCCTCTACCATGGCAAAATCATTACATGTATCAAGTAAAATGTCATTTGTTAGTTCACACTGCTCACCTTTAAAATGGTAAAATGTATTATCTTTAATAATTGAATCCAAACCATAGGAATAATGTTTTATAATGATGATGCGTAAATGTCTTCACTTTCTTATATCTAAGCAAAATATAAATAGCGCCCTTGTTTTTACTCATTTATGAATAATTATGTTGTGCTCAAAAAGAAATCATATTACGATATTGATTGAAAAATCTTGTTAAACAAGACTCGAATCACTTATATATGAGTATACATGTAACAAATTTTGCTCAACATAGTGTCTCCACTGACTGTCAAACATACTGTACCAGTATGTACAGTAGTATCTGGTTATATCAATATTGCTCATCTCAAATTTTCTATTAATTATCTCGAAGTTAGTTGGATTTCCCTACAACCACAGTACGAACCTATACAAGGTGGTTCTCTTAAATATTGGCTATTTTACTCTTATTCCTACGTCTTTGAGATTACAAGTTCCTAGTGTACCCACCTCCTGCTCCAACTGCTGCTCCAGCGCGTGAACTTTGGCCTCGCGCTCCGCCACAATGGCCTTGAGCTGGTCCACGGTGTTGCCGTCCTGCTGGTCGCGCTGTGAGAGGCGCCGCAGCGTTGCCTCGTGCTCACTGTCCTTCTCACGACGGCTCTTGTCCTGCTCCTCCATTGACTGCTTCAACTGGGAGATTTGTTTCTGGAAAGGGAGATTTGCAGCTTCACTAGAAAAGGTGATCAAGTGAATTCCGTAATAACAATGAGTGTTTAGTCGGTCCTTGCAGCTTCTCTCATTAGTTAACAGGAGATTTAGAGAAATTCAAAACTACTTTTTATATTCATGTGGTTGCTTATGGCACAACTTGTTGTTGCCTAACAACTAATCATAGGAATGAACAAGCACAATAACTTACAAACAATGCCGTTACTAATTCATCATCATGTCTCCCTTTCTCTAACAATGTCTCAATTTGCTGCTTTGAAGTCTTCACCTCAGTGGATAGCACCTTATTTCTGTCAAATAGAAAATGGAGCAATGAATAATTTTTTTCTGTAACTGAAAACAATATATTTATATTAGAGTTGGGACCTTCGGGGTGTTTTAGCCTTTGAAACTTTGAGGCACTTTACCAAACGAACCTTTGAATGATCGTTGATAAGTAGCTATGTAAATATAGTAGTTATGGTCATCAGCTCAACAATTGACCAGCCAAAATGCCTTGACAAGTTACTTTTCTTTCAATATGTTTTTACCAACAGGCTGGTCAGTCGTTGGGCTTTGTTGATTTAGCTGCCAGATTCTTAGATTCTTTGTGTACTATTGCATGTAAAAATAGGTTGCTACTTTTATAATTATCTTGCGTTCTTTGTTTATGGTCGGTTGGCAAACAAAGCTTCAAAAGATCGAAGCTTCGCCCAGTCCCTAATTCATTTAGTTCTTGTTCTTAACATGTACATGTGTATCTTAAAATACTTTGAATTACATATAGATTAACGTACCTTGCTTTTGAAGAATCCAATTTTCCTTTCAATGCCTCATGGTCAACTTCTAATGCCTTCAGCTCATTAGCGAGTCTCTGAAAAAATGTAAAACACCAGTTTTAATTCATTTAATCTGAGTTATTATCAACTTTAAAGAAAAATAAAGCATGGATGCTGCGTCCATCATAGAAGACATATCTCCAGAAAGACATATACCTGGTACTACCCATCACTGCTTTTCAATTGCATTTTTTATATTCTTCACATGAAGTTTAAAACGTTCCTAAGGAGACACCTATACTTCCATGCACTCATGCTCAAACAAAGGCATCTTCTAAATAAATAAATATAAATAAGTAGATTGGACTGCATGTCTCCACTCACTTCCTGTTGCTCTTTGCGTTCTCTCTCCATGCGCCTGATCTCAGCCTTCTGCTTGTCGTCTATGGTGCGCCGGGACACTGCTGACCCCATGAACTCTGACTCCAGGTCGTCTGTGTCTCCCCGTGCTGATGCTGAGGGTGGTGGAGCAGCCTTCAGCTCATTGACCTTTGTGACAATAGATGCTACATTATAGAATTAGTTGATGACAATTTTGTTGGATTCATGTGAATAGGTTTGGTGTTAAATTTTATAATCTTTCCCTCAAAAGCAGGAAATGTCTGTCACTCTGATGTAGCTGTCAAAATCATTAGCGCATCCTCGTATAGCGTAAATTTAAACTTAAACATTACATTTATATACCTTTTAACATATTCAATTTACTATAGTGAAATAATTGATACCTTCACTCAAACCAAATGTTTCATATGTTATATCAACTTGATGAAGAGCAAGTGTTCCAGTTATGGGCAGTCCTCAAATTATGGGCACCCTCCAAACAGACGTCTATCCCCAAAGTAACGTGTACGTTTTACTTTATAAAGGAACATAATGGACACAACAATCTCTGGCAATAAATAAATATTTGTTAGGTGAATACTTATATGTATTCTTCTATCATGCCCATAACTTGAACACTGCCCATATTTGGAACATTTGCTACACTAGAACTTTTACTGACCTTTTTCTGCAGTGCAATGATCTGCTGTGAGCGACCTCGCCACCCGCCGCTGGACCCAGTACCCCCCAGCAAAGACTGCACGGTGGCGCCCTCACCAACTTCTTGCTCAATCACCTACAATACAAGGTCAACTACACTTAATGACCAGTTGACAGGACTTTCTCAATTTCTCACAGTACTATCTTATATCTTAATGTCCTATGCACATGTAATAAATAAAATAAAAATGCAACACCTTTTCAAAAAGGTGTGTTTGCATATAAATGCCTAGGGATTTCAAATTTTATAAATGGTTTGTAGTATGATAAACTCGAGTTGGGAAACAAGACCAATTTTTAATTCTAAGCATTAAAAAATCAAACATTTTTTTCATGAAAAATAATACACTTATAGATTATAAACTGAGGAATTTATGTAAATACTTGATCAGAAGTGTTTTAAACACTTCTGATCAAATATTTACTGGGTAGTTGAAAAATATAACATAAAAAACGATATGCGTTATAACAGTACATGTAGCTATTTTTTACCTTCTGAGCCATTTTGAGTTCTTTCTGTAGGGATGTGGCCTGATTTCTGAATTCACTAACTTTCATTTCTGCATGTTTCAATTTATCTTGTAGAGATTTTATATCTTGCAATGGATCCTATATACAAAAACATAGATATTAACTGGATAATAACAGAGAATGCGGATATATTTTCTATGTGCACCTATCAGTACAATGTATACGTAGTTAATAATCAATAAAGGGTTTATAAGGGAAAATAGTTTAGGATATAGTTAATATGTGCACCTATCAGTACAATGTATACATAGTTAATAATCAATAAAGGGTTTATAAGGGAAAATTAGTATGTATAAATAATCAATAGGCTATGTAAAAAATAGCACGCAGATATAATTGATACATTCCACACGTGAAGTACAATACTTTATTTACGTAATAGTACTTAGCTATATATGGAAATTTTATCATGACAGTGATGGCCTGCTCACAAATGAAATCTGCAGTGAAGAAGCATACCTGAAGTTTTTCTGCATCCCCTCTAGCCGTGCCTGAGCCTCGTGCACTTTTTTTATCTCCTTCACTAGCCTGTCAAGTAAAAGGTTTATTACTATTAGATAAAAAAATTGTCAATTAAAATACAGTTTTAGTTGTTCAGAGCACAATTCCTGCTGAATTGAATATCAACCTAGTGATTAAAGACATAAGCAAAGTTATTTATAAAAGTGTATAACCTGTTCCAGTTCCTTTTCCAGATCCATACATTTCTTCTGCAATTGTTTACTCTTTGTTTTTTCACTCTCTAATTCTGTCGACATCTGTCTAATTTTCTTTGAAAGCTCTACTATTTTTGTTGATGCTGTATCATTTGTGACAGCACCTAAATAAATAATAAATAGTAAAGATTAGTATTTATCTAAAATGAAATAAAACAAACCAAATACAATGAAACAAAACACGAGTGTACAAAAACGTCTCTCTCATTCTCTATTCATGTACCTTTTTATATTTAGCTCTAATATTAATCAATACCTTGAAGAAATTTGTCATCTTCCCTTTTCTTTCTTAGCTGGCGCAACTCAAAATCACGCTCACTTAACAACTTGTATAATCTACCTGTTTCATCTTTCATTTCCTTAAAAAGAACATGAACACACCTATGGATTATAGTTTGTTAGTATTAATAAAATTATAATATATCTGCAATAGAATTAAACAGCCATATTTGAAAACGAAAAACAAAACAAAAACAAACTTACTCTAATTTGTTCATTTAGGTGCGTAACCAGTTCTTCAGAGTATATAGAATTGGATGGAGCAGGAGGATCCGCCAACTTTAAAATTAAAAGTAACATGTCAGTAATTTCATATTTCAACAAATCTAATAGCACTTTTTTTCTTCCATATTTCATACTAGATCATCTTCAAATAATAATCTACATTATTCTAACATTTATATTAGCCAAAAATCTTGAAAATAATTTATACTATATTTTCACAATGTCGTCAAGTAGCCAGAAAATATTGTAAATACAAATGATAGTGAATAATGGTTATTATGAAAAGAATACAATAATAATAATTAATTATGTACATATGCATATATTCAATACAAAAAAAATTTTTATGAAATTTTTAACTTTCCACTTTACTTCTTTCCTTTATAGAATAATCACAAGCATCAGCAATCATGTCTATATTGATACATCAATCTTAATAGCATTTCTAAGACTTGCAATACAATGACTCGAATTTACCTTAAGATTTAAATCATCTTCTACTCCAAAAGTGGCAGAATGTTTTGTAACATCTTCTTTTCCCTTACTAGCACTTTTCTGCTTTTTTTGTTCTTCCTGCTTTTGCTTCCGCAAAGCTAACTTCTTTTGCTGCTGTTCTTGAATGCTAGCAAATTGCTTTTTAAGGCTTGCAGATTGAATACCCTCTGACATTATTTATATGGTACCTATGAATTAAGAAATTAAAATAGTGTAAACTTTTCTTGAAAAACAAAACAATATCACATTGAGAAAATTACACCACACTATTTGAATTACAGTGAATGTCTTCAACAACAGAACCCAATTTGCAGTTACAAATCCTTACATTGTAGAGGATTTCCGTTGTTTCTCCACAATCTACTTATATTATTATATAGGTAATTCTTGAGAAGTTTCCAACATTCAATTTTTCCTTTGTTTACTCTTAGGTCGTTGACAACACTCACCGTATTATATAGTTTACAAATATTGATCATTAAATAGAGATTAGCGGAAATTTTCATTTTCACCAAAAAGAGAATAAGCTTTGCAATTTGAAGAGAATATGGCAAATAAACTGGGATAGCAGCATTGATTTATATAATGGTCTAGACTTGGCAGCGTCATTCTAACATGTGGAATCAAACTGCACTTCATCAAATTATGTGATGTACTCTCATTAGTTTAAAAAAGCTTCAAACATTTGTTGAAACATTCTGCATGATGTCACTCGCTTCCATTTAATTTATGCAGAATGAAACATCTCTTAAATCTATGGACCTGCACTGCGCTACACTATACATACCAAATATTATCCATAACAAATGCACATGTAATTATGTATGCACATGAATGCCACGGCACAGACGAGGCCTGTTTTCCTTTGACCGTCATGAATCTGACACTGTACTATAAATCTGTGTTAATTATATGTTGATGCACTTGGTCTGAAGACCAATTCAGTCGATATTAATTGTTAATTCTAAGACATAAAATTACTGAAAATGTCTCTTTGCTATGTGTAAGTACTAGTAGGCCTTTGCTCTTAAATTTTAGTAGGGTTATAGTTGAGTTTTAACATGCATATATGCATAGTTTTTTTAGTACATTCAGAACCAAGTAGACTTATACAGTCTTTGACTTGGCCTGGGCGGGCCAACAACCCCAACGCTTATACCAACTACGCCACATCCACAAGGCTAAAAAACATCCATTGGAAGGCAGTTACTAGCTTTGATGTCATTCTTATGCCCAACGATGTCCATGATACCCACTAGATCTAGTCAGTAACCATCATGGTCTTACGACATCAGAGCTAGTAGTGGGTATCAATGTCCAAAGGTTTTTAGCCTTGTGGATGTGGCGTGAAGTTGGTATAGCTGGCTTTGTTGGCTAGTCGTACTGAGTTGACCCAGAGGTCCGAGCCCCAGGCCAAGTCAAAGACTCATAAGTCTTTTGGTTCTGAATGTACTAAAAAGTACCATGCATGTTAAAACTCAACTATAAACCTACTAAAATTTCATATCAAAGCATGCGAATCTCCACAACAATACTTCACTAGATCTACTCAGTACTATAAAGGAGATACTTAACCATCATGGACATACGTTGGACGTAAGACATGACATCAGAGCTAGTAGTGGGTATCAATACGTCATTGAAGCAAAGGTTTTAGCCTTGTGGATGTGGCGAAGTTGGTATAGCGTTGGCTTTGTTGGCTAGTCGCTAAGCGGCGCAGTTGACCCAGAGGTCGGGGTTCGATCCCCCCAGGCCAAGTCAAAAGACTGTGGCAAAGTCTACTTCCCCAGGAAGGGAAAGCGTGCAGGCTCACCCTGATGTACAAAAATCGTGGAGGGGACACCTGCCTGCCATGCGTCCGGATGTTTTCCTTGTACCACTGAGGAGAAACAAACGTCCGATTCGAGACAGACATTTGCGGAGCGATTTCTTGCCAACAGTATTGTGAGCCGCTCAGTTACCAACAACTCTAGTGTTTTGCTGTTCCACGATTGTAGAACCCAGCCATCTGAGAACTCTTATTTTCCACGAACTATTCGCGAGTGGAATCAGCTACAGGAATATCAAGTCACTGCAGAGTCCATCGACCAATTCAAGGCATCCCTGGTCGGTGGCGCAGTGACAGACTAAAATTAAACACTGCGCTCTCTCTTTCCGTTGCCAATTTATGTCACTTTTGATTGAGGCAACGTAACCTTACAGATTACAGATTACTTGGTTCTGAATGTACTAAAAGTACCATGCATGTTAAAACTCAACTATAACCCTACTAAAATTTCCTTATCAAAGCATGCGAATCTCACAAACAATACTTCACTAGATCTACTACTCTTAAAATAAGTACTGCTAATGTCAATGAGTGATAATGAATGAAACTTAGATATAGTTTGGTTTGGTCTGTTGTAGTATAGATCTAACGTTATCAAGCTTAATGACATTGAGTAGTAAGATTAATCAAAATATTAGAAATCCAAAAAGAGAAAATATGACTGAAGCACTACCTACTTAAATCAAATTAATGAACACAAAATGCAAAAATTCTTTTTCTGTTGTCAAACACAACAATCGTCAGCTGCAAATTAATTCCTGCATTGTGATTGGCTATTATTTCTGTTTTGCAGGTGTTTTGAGTACGTTGTGATTCCGTGTAGGCTAAACATTGGAGTGCGACACTCTAAACAAGTTTGATTTAGGATTTTACTCAATTAATCCTTAATGTACGTATACTATTCTGAAACCTGCCCTAATAGTGGCAATAATAGGTATACACATATTTTCCAAATTCTTTAAATTCTTAAAAATCTCTTAAGGATGTAAATCTATATTTAAACCGTTGAATTTATGGTCTCATTTT
>CM032665.1:4348380-4502087 GCA_019095985.1 Streblospio benedicti | reverse complement strand
AGTATTCATATTACTAGTGTACTATCATATACATTGATTCTTTTGAATGAAAATAAAAATTAAAAAGTTCAGTTTTAGCATGTTTTATTCTTGGATCATGCACACAAATCTAAAGTGCACATATAAATATATAAATTAGATTAAATCTAAATGGATAAATCATAATAACATTATGTATGTTTTGCGATTAAACAAGTATTTGGTCAGTGAAAAGTCAGTGAATTTTGTCATCCCTTCACTGTGGGAACCATGCCTCCTGTTATCTGCATACCTCTTCCCTTCAAGTTTTGAAGTTTGGTCTTTGTCTCTTATTTCTCCATCACGAGTATCAAGTTCCGGACGCAGGTCTGGTAGTTTAGTACGTACTTCAAATCCAAACATCAATGATGCTGGCGGTACCCCTGTAGTGCAATGTGGGGTTGTCCTATAAGCCAATAGGAATTTCAGAACTTCAGGCTTATATTTTTATTCTCCAAATGAGCTATTTTCATTACTTTGCCCAGACTCTTGTTGAAAATTTCTGCCTCCCCATTAGCTTGTGGCCACAAAGGTGGCGATGTGACATGCAAAATTCCATTTCTGGATAAATAATCACCAAACAGATCACTGCGAATTGAGGTCCATTGTCTGTCTTAATGGAGTATGGAAATCCAAATCTTGCAAATCTATCATCAAGAATTTCAAGGATCTTTTCGGTTATAGTTGACTTTAGGAATGCAATTTCTGGGTATCTACTGTAATAATCAACTATGACAAGCAAATTGGTACCATCTGGATATGGGCCTAAGAGGTCCATCGCCAAATCTTGCCAAGGTCCAGTGGGCATCTCTGTTCAAGTCATAGGCTCTGGTGGCTGTGCTGGACCAACTGCTTGGCAAGGTCGACACCTTTAGCAAAAACTTTTCAGCTTGTGCGTCTATTTTTTGGCCACCACACCTTTTTTGTCGCAGATCGGCTTTTTTGTTTTAACAATGCCTTGATGGCCCTCATGTGCCAGTTGTAGGACTCTCTCTCTCAAGTTGACAGGGATAACTATCCTGTTGCCTCTTAACACCATTTGACCAAAACAGCACAGTTCACTCTTTACTGCTGTGTAGTTAGTTAGTGTACACTTTGACCAATCCCCAGACTGTACGCACTTCCGTATGACTGCCAACTCTTCATCTTTCCCAGACTCTTCTTCGATCAGTCTTGGTGACAATGCTACTGGTGTTGCTTCGTCCACGACACATCTTATTTCGTCTATGTCATCCCCGCTCCTGTCTTTTGGTCTCTCCTGGTTCAACCGGGATAGTGCATCTGCTATATTGCCTTTCCCCGGACGATAGACTACTTTGTATTCATATGCTTGCAGGCGTAATACCCATCTAGCCACTCTAGCGGGGCGGCTTTGACTTTGGAGCAAATATAAATTCTAATGCTTTATGATCTGTCTCTAGTTCGAATTTTCTGCCAAACACATACAGATTGAATCTTTTTCGATGCCCACACTAAAGCCAGCGCTTCTTTCTCCGTTTGTGAGTACCTTTTTCTCTACATCTGACAAGTTTCTTGATGAGCGCGAGATCACAACCCAATCACCCTTCTGTTCTTGTGTAAGTACAGCCCCAAGTCCATCTGGTCCTGCATCCGCAATGATGCGTGTCCTTGCTTTGCCAGAGAAATATCTAAGAGTTTCACGACGTGTAATGAGCTCTTTCAACTTTTCAAAGGCGTCTTTGTGTTGTTTCTGCCACTTAAATGGTTCGCCTTTTTTTGTCAATTCCCATAGTGGTTGAGCCACTTGAGAAAAATCAGGCAAAAATTTTGATGAATATTGCACAAGACAGAGGAATGAGAGTACTTCAGAACTATTTTTTGGTTCTTTGGCATTCACTACAGCAGAGATCTTCTCTTCATTGAGATGAACCCCTTCTTGAGACAGATCATGGCCAAAAAAGGTAATCTTGCTCATTTTGAAGGCACATTTTTCTCCATTTAAGGTGAGGCCACATTCTTTAAGTCGCAATAAAGTTTCTTTCAGCCTCTGATCATGTTCTTGCATGTCTTTCCCGTGAACAATAATATCATCAGCGATATTCACTGCCCCACGCAGTCCATTCAATACATCTTTGATCACTTTCTGATACATTTCAGGAGCAGAAGCCATTCCAAACATGAGACGCTTATATCTATATAAGCCAACATGGGTGATAAAGGTAGTTATCTCTCGTGAATCTTTGTCAAGTTCTATTTGGTGGAATCCCCATTTCATATCTAATTTTGAAAACACTCTGGAGCCATTCATCTCATACAGAATCTCCTCAATAGTAGGAATGTAATGCCGCTCTCTTATGATAGCTGTATTAGCCAGTCTCATATCCACACACATGCGAATGTCTCCTCCTGATTTAGGCACAACAACGAGAGGCGAAACCCATGATGTAGGTGTTCCCATTTCTACCTCTTCAATAATATCTAGTTCCAGAAGTTCTTTTAACTTGTCTTCAACTTTGGCACGTAGACTGAAAGGTATACGTCGTACAGGTTGTGCTATTGGTTTAACGTCGTGGTTCACGTGTATCTTGAGTTGATAATCCTTTAGTTTACCTACACCTTTAAGGATTTGCTGAAATTGGGTTCAATCTTCTTGACCTCTCCCGTAACCTGGTATACATTCTGTGACCATTCATTGTATGTTGGAGGTCCTACTCTAAGAATGTCAAGCTCCATACAAGCTTGTTTCCCCAGAAGTGTTCTATCGTTGCCTTTGATGACAACGAATTCTGCTGTTGTCGCCTTCCCATGACTCTCCAACTCTGCTTCGAATTTCCCTATGACATGCAGTTTCTGAGATGTCATATATGCATATGCTGGTCGTTCTTCTGGTGTTAATTTTTGCATCTTCAGACATTTAACGCCTTTCCCTTTTAAATAATTCCATGTTCGATCGCTCATGTAACATGATTTGGCACCAGAATCAATGATTGCATTATTTAAATCGACGCCTCCTATCTTTACTGAAATTCCAGCATCATAAATTTCATCTTTCATTTTGTAGAGAGGTTCTTTCACCAGGAACGCATAGTCCTCTAGGCTGGGGACGTCAGGGTCTGTGGCAGGGTCTGCTACATCTGCTACATAGTTTGCCCCTTTTTTGTACCTTGATTTCCTTGTTTTGCAGCACTTAGCGTAGTGCCCTTCAAACCCACACTTCAAACATTTCTGTCCTATAGCTGGACACTTATCGCTATCTGTCTGGTGATGATCGCTTGACCCACAGCGTTTGCAATGTGTTTTAGCCGGACCCTCTGTCTGACTGTTTATTTGACTGTTGAAAATGCCTTTGTCCTTGTTTCCCTCTCTTTTTCACCACGTACTGCCATGACCTCCTCCTTTTTTCTATTCATCCCGCTTCCATTTCCAAAACCCTCTCTGCATCCTGGGCTGTTGCGGCGTTTGGGCAAGCGTTAGGGCACGGCCAGCTTCAAAAAGTCTGCGCCTCACATATGGAGATGTCACTCGGCTTAAAATTGCGTCTCTAATCTGATTTTCTTGGTCTTCACCATACCCACAATCTCGGGAGGCATGCCGCAATCTGGTAGCAAATTGTGTTACTGTCTCCCCTTCATTTTGGGCAATCATCGCAAATTTTTGGCGAGCAAATGGTATATTCTCTCTGGGTATGAAGTACGTGTTTAAGGCTGTTACTGCTGCTTGATAGTCTCCATTGTTACCTCTATTTTCTAGAGTTGAAAATATTTCTTGCACTTCCGGCCCGGCATAGTGTAACAAAGCACTTCTTCTCTGTGTTCTTATTTGCACTGCATTCACAGCCGTATCATCCAACAGCCACTTTGTGTCCGCAAAGTAGCCAAATGCTTCTAGCCATCGTTTCCATCTTGGACCTAGGGTCTCTGGATCTGTAAATGCCTCAAATTTTGGCAAGGCCGGTGACGCCATTCCAATTCTATCGTGTTGGTCTAGACTTATGCAGTAATATGGTCTATCGTACTAGCACAGTTGGTCGTACACTCTCAATTGAATTATTCCGGGAGAGAGACTGTACTTTACGCTACACCTACGATTTATCCTCGTCGCCAATAAACAGTTTGTTACATGAAATAAATTCAGATAGTGATTTGATATCCTTTATTCAGTTATAATATAGCGTCCTTTGCCTACACGTACAACAACACCTCGTCTACAGAAACCCGTTCTAACACTACAATTTAAACCATATGTTTGTTGACAGAGCCTTCCTCATAGGCGTGAGGGAGAAACAGCTAGTGGTTAATAGCTTTGCATTAGTACTTGCTTAACAATGACCAGTCAAGACAAAGGGCTTTGTACAAGTGTACTATTAACCAATGAAACCATGGTTGAAAGCATGTTTCTTTGTGTATGGCGGCCATGTTTGTTTACGGACAAGGTCAGAAGGTCGGAATACTATTATAAAAACCCAGAACAGCCACTGTCTAACATCACACGTAGTACGAAAGTACCATATAATAGCGACCACAACACATATTTCTTGCATTATCGCTCATTGGGTTGTTGAAGACATGTTTCTGACAACTCGAGGTCATCACTCAACTCCCTTCAAATTCGACTTAACTGGGTCCGACTGTATTGTGTTTTTGGTTTTCATATCCATCAACCAGCGTCCGTTGCTATTCCTGCTAAAACTATATTTCACAACCTATAATGTTCCTACAAACTAAGTAACAAAAGCTTCCTCACAACTGTAGGCAAGGAGAAAATATTCCTGAATCGACAATATTTCACCAAACGTCATGCGTCTTTTGTTTACGTTTTGCACAGCACGCGTGATTCTAGTCTAGCGAAGGAGCGCTGCATTTCTGATATAATTCATGAATACGAAATTTTAAATTTGATTACTGCCGATTATAGCCAATCATTCCATGCTATATACTTTTATAAGCATTAAATAGAATTCTTGAACGAGTTCATCGTGTTGGAATACATATATATACATTATTTATTTAGTTCATCTTTTCACAACACAAACACAATTTACTGTTGACAGTTTTGGCAACTCCTGTTACCATTTTCAAAACATCTCTGCGCATGTCAAGGTCACTCAGCACGACTTCCGATGCCGAAAATCGGGTCGTACACGTGAGAGAGACCATGTGAAACAAAACAATCATGAGACAGACTGGGAGGAAGTGAGTGTACTGGATAGGGAGGGGGATTGGAGAACAAGAACCATCAAGGAGGCGATAAAGATACGAGGACAGAAGCAGGTCATGAACCGAGACGAGGGGGCCTTTCATCTCTCTCACGTGTACGACCCGATTTTCGGCATCGAAAGTTGTGCTGAGTGACCTTGACATGCGCAGAGATGTTTTGAAAATGGTAACAGGAGTTGCCGAAACTGTCAACAGTAAATTGTGTTTGTGTTGTGAAAAGATGAACAATGAGAACAAAATAACATGGTTTAACAGGTGATGAGTTTCTTGACTCAAGACCAAAACAACTTATGCTCCTTGAAAAATCTTGCGTTCATAATGAATCATAACATAAATAATGAAAATAACGTCAGAAACGTTAAAAAATCGAATACTCATTTTTCTGCAGTAAAGTTGACAAGGAAAATTCCCGTAATAGAAATAAACATGTAAATAACAAAGGTATCATAATAGTCGAAAGTTCGTATTGTATGTCCACATATAGGTTGATAAACATAGATTCTGGATAACTATATATTTTTACTGTGGTAGGAATCAGAAATGAGTAAACTCCGTTTTTCTTGTATACCAAAAAATGTGTGAACGACCAATAGCAGTTGACCATACGCTAAACATATGCCGCGTATTGGGAGTAGATGATGGGCATATTCTCATCAGATAAAACGTTAGCGTAAGCTTGGCGCACCTTAAATTTAGTGTACGATGCCGTGCAATTGGGAGCTTGTCAACGTATTTTTGACTTATGTTCAGCTGCTAGGGGTTACCCAGTGCTCATTCGGCACATAAATGAGGATGGACAATG
The DNA here is from genome assembly GCA_019095985.1 of Streblospio benedicti. Taxonomy (NCBI): domain Eukaryota; kingdom Metazoa; phylum Annelida; class Polychaeta; order Spionida; family Spionidae; genus Streblospio; species Streblospio benedicti. Next base: position 4,496,090 of record CM032665.1, on the reverse strand, counting down.
TTCAGGCACGGTGCGAACGCCACGCAGACGCCCAGTTGCCGTTCGCTTTGCGCCGAGACTTTTTTGTGCATCGGGTTTACGCTGACCTTCGTCGACTGTCTGCTGACTGTCCGCTAATCGTGGGCTGGTTTTGTGGTGACTGTGAATGCCAAAAGGGGTTTTCTATCAGCAGATGCTCGACGTACAACTCAATTTGCCCAGAAATGCCTAGAATGTCTGCGTCAAGCATACGCAGAGGCTAATGGGACTCTGCATATGGGATATCTCGACGATCATCGAGTCATAGGAAACCTCCGGACATTGTTACCAAACCACTGAAAGAGCCCACTAAATTTTAGTGGCACTATGTTCATTCTGCTGACCCCTAGTAGCCTTGAGTTGAGGGTTGACTTGACCCCATGGAAACCATCTTGAGGGCTCTATCCAAGGCTACTCATTCCTCTAATACTGTATGGTATGCTTCTTGGGGAGTTGTGAATGCATGTGGCCACTCCACACACAGTAGCATTAGTGTGGAGAGGACATCAGGTACTCAGGAGCTTCGACGCCTGTAGGGCTTCAGTTTTCAGTTTTTCAGTTTTATTAACCTTCCATCTTTAATAGATGCTTATAGGTTGGGTGCATGGGGAGAAAAATAGAAAAATAGATGTTAGTTGCTGGAGAAGAATTTAAATAACAAAATGTACAGTGGGGGATAAAAAGTTGGACAGAGAAAGAAAAAAATATTGGTTAGTAAGGTAGGGCATGAGACACAGTGGAAATTTTGTTCTTAAAGATCTCTAGTGATTTGGATAGTAGTGTGTCTCTGGGTAGTTGGTTCCAATCTCCTATTGTACGCTGGAAAAATGAATACTGGTAATATTGGGTACGGGATACTATGGGTTGGAAGTGAGACACCTTTGTATTTGGAAGTAAGAGTGAATAGGAATATCTACAAGGCCATGCACTATCTTGTACATCATACTGAGTCTACTGTCAACTCTACATTGAGCTAATTCTCTCCAGCGGAGTTCTGCTAGCATCTGACTCACAGATGATGTATTATGGAAACGCCCCGTGGCTCAGCACGCAGCTCTGCGCGGTACCTTTTCAAGCAATGATGCCTGCTGCTTAGTGTAAGGGTCCCAGACTGTAGCACAGTACTCCATAGTGGGTCGCACTGTGGCCTTGTACGCCTCCTGTTTCATCTCCTAACTTTTATCTTTAATATTTCTTTTCAGGAATCCCAGGGCAGTCACATACAAATGCTTGTAGGTGCCTTACCCTAGCCTAATACTATTAAACTCTTTCCATTACATACAGCTCAATAATTAGCAAACTAATGAGGTCTATCTTATAGGGCTAGTCTAACTAGACTTACCCCAGCCTGTCAATGGGAGGTGATGAGACTTCACATAACATAACGTAGTCACTGGTTGTACAAAAAACTTGGCAAAATGCCTAGACCCAATCCCTGACCAAATGACCATTAACTTGTTGACTGCATGACTGAAAGCTGAAATCGTCTAACTTCCTATAGACCCTCTGTTACTGAACCATGAATCGAACTGATTATAAGGCATATCCTAATTACTGTCAAACTAACCGTAAGCTGACAATGTGAAACTACAGTACAACCTCCAATTAAGACCACCTTTATTTAGACCATCTCTAAAATAAGGCCACTTTTCACGGCCTCAAACCTTCATAAATCTACCAAAATGAACCTCTGTATAGAGACCACCTCTATTGAGACCACCTGACACTGGTCCCAAAGGTGGTCCTAATAGAGACGTTCTACTGTATGGAATCCTTGTGTTATCATACCAACATGTGGTTTGAAACCAACACATCACTAAAATGTACTTGTGTCGGTTTGAAAACGCATTTTGGAATGACGGCGCACACATCTGCTTGTAGAATATACATACATTAGCTCCCAGAGACATTTCTTCTAGCACAGAACCGTTTATAGATCACCAACTTAGGGTCAGAATTAGGTTGAAAAGTGCTACTCGTCAACAGAACGAGTGCCCGCAAATATCTACTTGTCCTGCAAAAAATGTACTCGTCATCCTTGTACATAGCTTTATATTTGTATGCCAAATTGACCAGAATTGCCACTTGTCAAAAGGACGAGTTGCTTAAACATTCTACTCCTCCTCCACAAGTTTTTACGAGTCAATACGAGCCGACAAGTGGCTAATCCTGACCCTGCCAACTTTAGAGATATCCAAGTCTATATAGATGTAAGACCCAAGTCTTTGGCAGTGCTCAAGTTATTGGCAGCACCAAAACAAACACAAATCAATATAAATTCAAACACATCAATCAAGCAAATCCTAAAAATTATTTGGGCAGCTGTAAAAGAAGTGGGCCAGGGCACGGCGACGTCCTGTCAGGTACCTAGTAGCAAGTGTACATGTAAAATAGTGGAAGACAATAGTCTGTACAAAACGCATATCGCAAATATGTGTGTGGATGCTACTTGTCCATCGGACAAGTGCCTCAGAGTTTACTTGTCAGACAACAATTCTTGTTGTCCCGGACAAGCTGAACGTGCTTATTGTAGAGCTCTGAATTTACTATTTTCCTGTCTTGGCATGTACCATTTTATTCCAAACCATGTCACATGTAATAAAGCTCATTTCATGATGCTGAATTCATAAGCAATATACAATTTATGAGATCCAGTACATTATATTTATAATCTAGTATACAAGCAATTCTTATTCACCATATTTCTTGTATGTGTACATGCATATTTCATTCAGACACACAATGGTTCTCTATGGATTAATTATGTCAAAAAGGATTTCATATTTGGATCTAACCCTGAACTCTAGTTTTCACCTTTGGTGACATATGGAAAAGTTGAATAAAATTGAAACATTCTTGAATAGTACCGATACAGCTATCATATAAGACCAGACATTTAACTATAGGCTGCTAATACTTACCGGGTAAGCTTTAGTCGACATCTATATTCATCTAATATTCAATAAAAAAGAATAACATTTTTTTCAGTTGGAGTTCAACAGAAGATCTTTGATGATATTTAAGTCACTCGTGATTTAGTGTCAAATACAAGACCTTTTATTGTGAGGATAGATAGTTGCTGCTTATGTTGAAGGTATTTATTTTCATATTTGTGTATTAATTTATCATATATTATTAGATGGGTCTGATAATATATATTTTTATAATGATAAGTAAGCATGGATTGTTAAAATCTATTTGGCAAGCTTTCTAATCAATTGATGAATTTTATGTGGAACAAGTTCACTTAAATTTGAAACACAAGTTACGCAGTATTTATTTATTTCCTAACCTTGTTACTTGTTAGTTCTGATTAAATTTTTCAAGAGCATTTTCAAGTTCTTGCACCTTCTTTATCAACTTTATGTTGAAATTGGAAAAGCATGTATTGGTAGTAATTTTTTTGTTTGTGTCATTTGTCAAGTTTGTACATTATTTTATCTTGAAACATACAACAAAGAGTAAGAGTTTTGTGTTTTAAAACTTATTTTTTATTACTCATGTTACGATGATATACCAATAATTGTAAAATGGTCGACTAAAAGAATGGATTTCAATGGTGTTTTATTGATATTTTCCATATGAATGAATTTATTATTTGATGTTATTGTCCCTTGACATGAGAATCCATTTTAATTTTAACAGTGAACATATGGGTCATATTACTGAATGTTGAGGTTTGTGAATGATTGTAATATTGTGTTCACCATGAGGAATTGTCATGTGGCCACAATGTGTGTTAAATGTTGAGCAAACAACAACCCATGATGAGCACTTCCCCATTCTCTGCTCAGCTGTGTTGAGATGCACAGTGTTTGCAGCAGTCAAAACAAAATATGGAGCAGCTAAACTGCTGTTGTGATACTGAATGGACTGTACTAATGCTTTTGTTACTCGTCATCTATTAACATGTGAGAAAGAAACATTTTTATGAATGTTCTAGTTAATGATTCAGTGTGTAATTAGAAGGAAACAGGATATCCTCATGATTGACAAAAGTCCCTTTAGTTTTATTAGTTGACATTTTATGGCTCTACTTTTTATACATGTGTGACAATGAAACATTGGAACAATTACATGTGTTATTAGGATATTTATATGTTTCTATTCCTATTCAATCATTTTGGATAATCTGTCATATGAAATTCTCTGATGTTTTAGAACTATAACGTAAGCATTTTATTTATTTGCAATATTAGAATGTAATTTGTTTTTTATTTTAAATATACTAGCTTTTATACATGTACAGATATATATTTTTTATTCTAATTCATCTGATAGATTTGTTAATGTATTTAGAGAGAGAACAATATAACTGATAGATTCAGTTATTGATCAATAGGTTGAGAATGTGTAGAGATATATAGAAATTCAAATCAGAAGAATTTAGATTCTGTATAGACACGTCAAGGGTTGTGAATACTCTTGTTAGAAGTTTTGTTTATTAATACTTGTTAGTATAAATTGTGGGCCTTACATCAAGTAAATAAAAGTAGTCAAGATCAATACATTCCAATCTTGAAGACACTATGTTCAGCTGTATTTTATAATGATAAGTAAGCATGGATTGTTAAAATATATTTGGCAAGCTTTCTAATCAATTGATGAATTTTATGTGGAACAGGTTCACTTGATAAGGGATATCCTCCCATAAGTGCATACTGCATACTAGTAAGTTTGTTATTAATCATTGATAAGGGTGTTTAAATTTAAAAGTGGAAATTATAAAATGAAATGCAAGTATTATATTCTAGTATTTATGATTTGAGGCTTCTTAGAAATGTGGCTATGCAGAATGAATGTAGTGCTTATGGTGTCAGAGGTTTTATATGTAAAGCTGCATTTAAACTTCAAGTTGTTTTTCTAACAAAGTGTTATTCATATGAACCACGCACATGATCTACCTGTACCTTTAGTGTTCCTGTACCAGCAGTACATGTGTATGTGTTACGATGTACAGTTTGAATTTGTCTCTTATGTCATCAAATTCTTCACTTTCATATATTATGATAACATGATACAATTTTGTGGTTAAAACATTTTGTGTCTAATGTTCAAAGAATATGCATCAACATTATATATGCTTGGGCATGTGTATTATCTTTATGAAATCTTTATTGCTAGTTATGAAACCATTAAACTCAACTGGAATTTAAAGTTATATTTTATATCCATTCTGCTTGTATTTACAAAATCAAAACACTAAGAATGTCTTTTATTAGGGGCATAGTCGTTGGTCATTGTGTGTTAATAGCCAAACTCAGTATATGTACACAATGTATGAGCCCAAAAAGCAACTTTATTTATGAGCACTGATTTCTGTGTAACATCTGTTAAGCACTAATAACAGCACATTGTTTTACCATGGTAATGTCCTCGCATTCTTTTTTTTATTAACAAATATCATTATGCAGTGATTAATTGCAGTTAATGTTTACAGGGATAAAAAATATATTCTTGCACTCATAAATGTATTTTACAAATGGCCTAAGTTAACGATTTTCATTGCTGGGAAATGGGAATGTGGGAAGATTCCATGATATTCTAGTCTATAGAACATGATTAAGTTGTATATTGAATATCTTTGGTAAAACCAGACTCCTCTACTTGAGCCATTTACGTTTCGCCATATCAGGAAAGTGCCATTTATTGCCAGATGGCTTACCAATTACCCAGTGATCCCCGCTTCTATATATGGACGGATGAAATCTTTCACAGGCATCGGAATTATTTTTCTCCAAATAGTACTTGATTGTACATACATTCTTTATTCATGGAAATTTCATTTACCCGTATGTAATGATTATATTTAACATGTGAAGAAAGACTGCTACTTTGAGTGGTGTTAAACATGTTAAACTATTGTTTACGTAAAGTTATAATTCTTATCACATGTTGTGCTCTAATAATTAACTTTAAATAAAAGTATTATTTAAGAAATGCACTACTTTGTTTAATCACGGCTATAGGCTATTTCTTTTTAAAGTGCACATGCTACACCTGTTTTTAACTTGTTGGAAATTCTCTAATCCAGAAATATTTCTTGATCAATTTACTACAGGGAGAGAATGTAATAAGTAGGATAGTTTTAAGGATATTTGGCGATGTTGAGATATTTTATATAAATGCCTGTTCATATGGCAATGTTCTATGTCATCAGTGTCCTAAAATTCTTTGTTCTATTAAAAAAATAGGTAATCTACCATCTACAATAGCTATTGTTTATCCTGTGCATCTGTTCAACTGTCTTCCCATTTCCTAAATAAAAAGAGATGGTGTGTACGCAAGAGATAATTGTTGCACTCAACCATGCAATGTTTGCATCTGTTTTGAATGAATCAAATGTATAATTACATAGTATATTGTTGCACATTTTTATCAATTTTTATCTTACTATTTCTGTATTGAAACAATGTGACATAAGGAATGTATGTTTGAATATTTGATATTTCTACATCTTTTCCAATATAATGCGATGATTTGTTACTTTGGCTAGCTTTTAATACAGAAATGGCACACATGTACAGTAATTAATGCTGGAATTCTAGAAATGACATCCTACTTAGAGTGTGAAGAGCAAACTAAGTGGTTTCAGTGTATAGTTTTGTGGACTGGATTTGTATTTTCTCACTTTGTTTTATCTTAAACTTTCGCAAAGAGTGCATCAATTGTGTAGTTTTTTCAATACCAAATATAGTTTTACCTCTCAATAATTCTAATGACTAATTACAGGTAGTATGTCGACAAGGTGACGACAGTGAAGCCACATGGCCAGCTCCTCCCCCCGCTGGACCCCCCCATCCCCTGACAGCATGGACACATCTACCCGGGGCCGGGTGCCCGCACCCATCAGGGCAACATATGCATACTCATCTCTGGGTATGGTGCGAAGGGAACAGTCACCACATTTTTCTCCAGATCGCATCACTAGACATGCCTCGCCCAGTAGGGCTATGGTGCGTAAATTTATACCTTCTTTCTTCCCTAAATATTTAACAGGATATTTAGCTGTGAAACTTGTTTGTAGTCATTTTTCTTAAAAAGTAGGGTTTTGCCAGAATCAGTAGCTTCCCTCTAAACGTTATTACGATTGCATTTTAAAATAGTCCATGTACCTACCTCTTTCCAGTTAGCTACAATTTGTTGGAAACACAATTTGTTGGAAACAGACCTACTTAGAATTGTCCTCAACAAAATTACATTCTATCATTCCGTGCAAAAATCACCGCCAATAACCCACGCTGATTGGTCAATCAGCGTGCTCAATTATGCGATTGACTGCACGCTCCAGTGATTGACTGCACGCTACGACACTACCAAAAAAAGTCTAATCACTAACCTATAGTTGTTGTATTTATTATTTCTTGGTGTCAAAAATCAATCAAGACAAGATTTGTGACATATGGTATAATTGTATAATGGTATAAAACAAACAAAAAATGCAAAAATCAATCGCATATTGGTCTTTTATCATTCACAAATGTTTTTACAGTGGATAATTTCTAAACTAAGCTAAATTCAAAGGTTTTAACCGAATACCAGTCTCATTCTATCATGACTAAAATCCACACTAAATGAGTGTCTGATTCGTTTTTATTTTGAAATAAATCATATCATAACAGTCTCATTGCCATTTTGACCATGCAACGTCACGGACCACAGTCAACACTAGACTAGTACCGTCACATTTTCAATACAGCTGCTGATGTTGCACAGTCAAATGACAATGAGACCGTTATGATATGATTTATTTCAAAATAAAAACGAATCATACACTCATTTAGTGTGGATTTTAGTCATGATAGAATGGTATTTGACCACTGATTGTCGTGTGAATCTTGTAGGAATTGAGCATGCTGACGCCTGATTTACCCGAACTTCGCTCGGGTAAATCAGACGTCAGCATGCTCAATTTCAAGATTGACACGACAATTGAGTGGTCAATTTCTACAATTTACCATGGGGTTTCTCAGTTTTGATGTTTTAACATGGCACTTTGGTGTGGGAAAAATGTCTTGCGAAAATTTAAATGGAATTCAGTAACTATTTGGGACTAGAATTCTTGATTAATTGTTCCACCTTTTGGCTAGCTTTTAAAAATATATTTTTACTGTATCAGGTGCGACAGGCGAGTGAAGATATTGTGCCACGTGTCCCGCAGCCGTACAGAACAAGCTTTTCTGCAGTGACGAGTCCGCGGCGTGTGTCACGAGATGGCTCAGTGCCAACAAGCCCCGTGTCACCTACAAGCTTCATGAGCCGCGGCAGCACGGCCCGGGCCACCATGCCTGGACGCATTGTACCGGGTAAATTTAAGTATTCTCATCGGAATACACAGATCATTGTAGAATCTAATCTAATCTAACAACCATTCGTGCACTGAGCATACTGGGTTCAAATTTCTTGAACATATATTATATTGTGTCAACCGTCTCATGAGTGAGATGTTAATGTACAGTCCTGAGGAGGGACCCCTTTTCTCGTTTGCTTATCTTTGCTTTGTTTCTTTTCTTTTCCTTACTTCTTTTTTTCGCCAAAATTGGCATATTACGTTTTCAACGAAACAACAATTCTGAAAAAGTTCTCTTCTCATGGTATAGGCGAAGTGAATTTCGGAAAAAATTCTCTTCTAATGTCCTTATTGCTCTTCTTTGGCTAGATATACAATGGCTAGATATACGAAAAATTCTGAAAACTTACAGGAGTTTCATTAGAAATGAGAATTTTTTTCTGAATTTGTAAATTTTATTCTTATATTTTTTATTTTAATAATGTTTGCACTGATGAAGAATGAAAATCGTTTATGGTTGATAATTGATGAATTTTTTTTTAAATTTTGATTTCAGTTGCTGGTGTTAAGCACAAGTCCAACGATGAGCTGATGACTCCTGAAGAAAAGAGGCAGCATACACACCATGAGAAATTAAAATCAAATCCACAAAAGAGGGATATTAGATTCTTGAGCACACCAACAAAGCTACACAAACTAGAGATGGTACAAGGTATGCCTCCTAAATCATATGGTGTAGACTCATCAAATGAACTGCTGGATACAACTTTAGATAGTGTGTTCACAGATGGAGCAACAACACCCATGACAAAATCCTCAGATTCAATAGACAAAGCTGATGGATTAGTTCAAGATTTTATGCAAGGTTCACATAAAGGCCAACCGGTTAGCCCTGTAGTGTCTAAACCTATTGATTCAGGATATGTGGAGGGAACTGTGATCAAGAAAACTTTGATTCAAAAGGAATATGTGCATGTTCAAAATATAAGCTTTTCAAAAGAAGATTTGAAATTAAAAGACTTGCCCAAACCAAATTTGCAGACTCAAGCCATAGTTAAAGACTTGAAAAAGGGAAAACGAGTATTCAGTTTTTCCAGCTTTTCTAAAGAAAAGCCCAAAGGCAGCACCACCAATAATAGTGACTCTGCACCAGCCTCTCCACAGTATGTGCATAAGGATAGCCAAGGACGATCTACTACAATGCCTTCTGAAGTATTACTAGAAACACAAAAGCCAACTGTCTCTGTAAAACGCTCCTTAAGTACCAGTATTACCAAACTCTTTAAGCGCATGTCTCCTAAGTCTGTTAGAAAAATGTCACCAAGGACTATTAGAAGGAATCAAGAAGCATCGTCAAAAAGCACACCAGAAGGGAGCAGTTCGTCAATTATTGATGTAGAAATATGTGACATTCACATTGACTCTCCTTCAAATAGTGACATGTCGAACTCTCCTCTTCACAAGTTGCCCAAATCCCAAGATTATGGTAATGGCACATTGTCTCCAGAAAAGATAAACAATTCTAACAGCGGTAAACCACCTCTGCCTGACAATTCAGCTCGTTTGCTCAAGTCTATAAATGAAAATAAAGTTGTAATGGACAAACGGCTGGATACACACTCGCCGATCAACAAACCAAAGGAGGCAATTAGTATGAAACCGTTGGCGTTAAAAGCTGTTGAATTTTCAGAGAATCTGGATTCAGCAACAAACAGAAACAGGCTGAAGCAGAATCGGCAGTTTTCAGCTGACAATTCTGACCATTGTGATGCTGCATCTCCATCATTTAATACCTATCCAGAATCAGTCAGATCAGCTCCAGATTCACCAAAATCCAGAACCTCGAGGCAGGGATCATTCGAGTGTGAAGAGGCATCGAAGCACGTTGGCGTTCCAACCAGGACTTATGATGTCAAACGACTGCAGCCTCCAAACACGTTAAATGTGAGGCAGGTTACGATTATCAACAAAGGAACTTTTCAGTTCCCAAGCATGTCATCAGAGAGCATCGGCCAGTGTTCTCTAGATGTGTACAACACAGGTAAGTCAGTTGTGGTGTGCTGTGTGTAGGTTGGAATATTTTCAGTGCATTTCATCATCAGCATTATCATATCACACTCATAATCATTTATATTCTCATTCATAATCATTTATGTTCTTTTTTTTAACTTAATTAATGCTCAGTATTACACTCTTGCCATTGATTCATCGTCTTTATAAAATTTTGTCTCTTGTTTTTACTTGTATGTGTTGTCCTTATTTTCACATCAGCGATCTATAGTGCAAAAAGTGTGCATGTACATGTATATATACTGGGATTCAACAGCAGATATTTTACAATTGATCTTATATTACAATTTTATGAGAGAAAACTTGTCCTAAGAAATCTTATAATAATCTACATATGTATACAGTAAAACTTGTGAACACCAGAGGGATCTTGAGTAAATGATAGTTCCAAGTTCTCCACTAGATTGCAGCATTGGGAGATGGTCAACAATGTGTCCACTCTTTCAAAATGTTGGTACTTTCGTTTAGTGATTTTAGCTGTTTCGTTTGTTTTTTCCTGCATTTGTTTGTTCTTGCATTTAGAATAGTTGTAAATAGTTCAAAGATTTTTTTTCATAAAATTAGGTTACAAAATTTTTATCTGCAATGATTTGAAGCTTATTTTAATGCAAACCAGACTGTTTAATTCAAATATTTTATTGTTAAATTTTGCTTATAATTTATTTAATGTTGACAATTTCTTCATAAGCTTGGAGTTGTTTTCTTTGGCTCATATAATCCTGATGCTCAAAAGTGTTGCTCATAAAATACAAGCATGGGCATTACAAGGGCATTGCCCCTGGATGTCCTTGACTTGTCAGGCATACCCCATTTATCCTATGTTTATTATGTTGAGGTGAGCCCAAGATGAAACATGCACTATTTGAAAAGTGGGAACTACCCCCTTTCTTATAATCAATGCAATAATTTATATCAGTCCACAAAATGCTTGCATTGCTAAGCTACTATTGTGTGAAGTTTGATGATCCATATTGTTTTAAGATCTAAAGATTTTTAGCATTGCAGATTTCCATTTTTGAGAAAATATCAATGCCAATATAGATTTATAATATATTTAAATTGGTATTTATAAAACAAGAAATCTGCTTCTAAATGTGCACAGTGAAAGCACCCCAGCACTGTGACATTGATTTATCAAAGAACTAAGTGATGTGCCACTAGTTTTACTGGGTGAGTGAAAGGCATTCTTATTCTAAATTGATAAGACGAAAGACATCAACAAGCATTGCATGCTCTACTTCTATTTGTCCAATCCCTTCCTGACTCTCAACTCAGGGACTCTCCATCCTCATTAACACTCCCTGGCCTTGGTCTGCCATAGAAATGTTGTCCAACTTTCTCACTTCTTCAGACCAGCGATTCATTCAGCCAATCTACACTCAATTCTTTGCTCACTCATGTTCACTCAAAGGGCAGATTTTAAAAATGACCACAGTGATAGAATTAAAGCAAACACAGTACGAGGACAATGACTGAACTTGTTTCTGGTTACATAACATAAATAACTTGCAGCCTTCACATGCTCATTTAGTAGTCCCAACAGGTCAGCTTCTCACATGCTGTGCAGCATAAATTGGTGCTTCAATCATCCATCTGTCCATATTGGAGCTGTATCAGAGGACATCCTCTTCAGAGGAGACTCATTACGTGCGTCAGTGTCTGCGTTGACTTATTAGTAACCTTTACAGATCGCAGTGAGCCAACTATGTGCTCAGTGTAAACAGGACACGAACAGGTTTAGTCCCAAAAAGTGTTAACCCTTTCCCATATGGCTCCTACATCAATGCTATGGGGTATTTCATTAGATAAGTGAATGCAAGCAGGCTTGCACATTTACAATTCTCTATCTTATTATTCAATACTTATCCCAAATTAGGTCTTATTTATTTCATAATTGGAATGAGTCGAATCACAGTAGTTGTGAATAAAGTAGTACATGGTGAGTCACCCTCAGTCTAACGCCCTCATTTTGGGTCAGTGTTTCTGAGCAAGTTTAGGGTTTGACAGTGAGCAGGGAGGGTTTTTTCCCCTCAACCATCTCGTTGTGTGAACATGGGAGTTTTGTTAGCAGAAGGAATAACAAAATGTGTGCTTCAATCACTAACTGTTTAGGATACACGAAAATTTTTGATACTCTCAAGGATTTATAGTTTTTAAATGACTGTCACTGGTATATTGTTTGTTTTATTGTGTGTGGGCTTTTTTTCTTAAGAGAAAATTTTGTTAGTGAAAGATACAGATTGCTTGTGTATTTGTGTATTTATATTTAGAATTGTGTATTGGCAATGATCAGGTTTAGTTTGTCATGTCAATCATATGTGAATTAGTAATTACATTTGGTTTTGTCATGTGTTTAGTAGACGTATGTTTTGGTATTCAAGAAAACATATGCTAAGTGATTTTAGCAGAAATACCTAGAGCCATTCTCTATCTATTTCTGATTTTAGTATAGGTGAACAAATTCAAAACCTAATATAGATAAAATTATCAACACTATCACATATCAACTGGAAATTCTAAGTATGGTGATCGTCTCACTTGTAATATGAATGCATGAATGCTCATAAGTATTTATGATACAAAATGTTTGGGGGGCTCACCATCTAGGAAGAAATAAATGTCTTCTTTCAGCAAGATTCACAATCTGTTTAGCTGTATATAGGTTATTTTCTGTTAGTTCCTACCTGAAAAATACTATGAAATCTGTCCCAAGTTCTATCAAGTATATCTTTATGGCCATCATTTCCAAGACAGCTGTCAAGTTTCCTTCTCTGAATTAGCGGGATATTACATGTCAAACATACAAAGTAGCTCCAGGAATAGAAAATGACAAAGTAATCCAATGTTGCCATCCCAGATTTTTTTACTTTTATTTGATTTTTTTTATTTTATAGCTATGATCATCAGTCAATTTTTATTTTTTTTATTTTATAGCTATGATCATCAGTCAATTACTATGTATTATTTCAGTAATTGTATAATTCCACTATGAAAACAATGTGTATCCGGAATAAAATGAAAGATTCTGTTCACAGCTGGTATTGTGCCTGTACCATATTGGTCTTTCAATTAACATGATCAATGCCAGACTTTAGATGTAGAGGATATTGAGGTCATATAAGTTTGGCTTCACCTTGAGTTTTCCTTTCATTGGTTTAGGGCCGTACAAAACTGAAGTGGGTGAGCAAAGCAACAAGTACTAGCATATTTGGAGTGAGGTCCTTTGGAAATGAATGCTCATGAATCAAGTTTAGATAGGTTTATGAGAAATATTGAATATTGTAATTACTGGTACTAATTTTTGCTTAACGTTATGAATTATCAAGTGATACAAACATATCTTCAAATTCATTATGATGATTCACTTAAGTCAGTGATCATCCTGTTGTCATTTTGAGGTCATGATTTCCTCAGCAGCAGCAGACAGAGTGCATTCACAATCTGATTTTCCCATTGATTGTTTCCAAAGTGTGGTGCCAAATGGCAACATACTGCAAAAAATTTAAACATTGAACTTGTGGTATCAATAAATCGCAATACAATGTACATATTCACTACTGTTATATTATTTTTATTTACTGTCTAGAATCATTCAAGCAAATTTGAAGTACAGTAGACATTGGAATTGACATTGTCGAAAGATGAATTTAGATCCGAGTGGAGGACTTTCTGTCTAGGTTGTCACATTTTACTGATGGATTTCTATGTCATATTATTCTTGGTGGAATATGAGTCACTCACAATATTGGACATCTGTTGCATATAGGAATGTTAGTTGAATTAATGGTGTCTTTATAGATACAAAAAGACAAATAGTTGATAATTTCTGCGTAGGATTTGACTAGAGGCAAGTGATAATCAGTGTATCAAATTCAGATGATTTTTAAACATTGTTATGCCTTTTGTTGAAATTAGAGATGAGGTCGATTACATTAACAGAAAATTGGTACTATAAAGATTGTTCTTTAAAATAGTATGTTTTAGTTTGTGATGACATTGTTCTTTCATGAAGCCTCAAGGTTTGCCTAATTTGAATACATGTATTACACATATTAGGAAGAGCATACATGTAGTTGAGAATTGAGAGGAACAAACTGCTCTCATCAACCACTTGTGACATCCAGAATTTTTTCAATCTGTGTGTTATAGTGATATGGATATAGCTGCGTGTCCTCGCCCTTTCTATTATGATTGCATATAATAGGTTTATGGCATGCCTGTATGCAATTAAAAGCTGTATTATGCCTCACATCTCGGACTGGGATATCATTATGTGTAAGCTCCATTTATGGTGTTGCCATATAACTCAGTTTATCACAACGCCGGCTAAATATTATGCATGGTGTAAAATTGCTCCCAAATTGTATTGTGATACAGGCATTTCAGCCTGATAGATTCATTTATGGACCATGAAATGCATGGCACATTGAAACAATTGAATTACTGTATCTGCTCAGATAGAACTTCTTAGCATTTTGCCTCATTTCATTGCAAACAATAAATCAGGTGGTGAAGACATGATAAAATTTATATGCATGTCAAGTCTATTTGAGCAATACAGAAGAGAGAAGATAATTCTAGGTTAATTCTTGTACACTTTTCTGTTCATTGTGTATAATCTTAAGTTCAGCCAAAACTCCTAATGCATATGAATTATGAACTAGTGAACAAATATCATGGGACATTTTTTAAGGTGATTTTAGGATCAGTATATAGTGGTTGTATCGTGACAGACTTAACTTTTTACATACCTATTACCTAACTGTTTTGTAGCTGTTAAAACTAAACTGTTACAACAGAATAACCATTCTGTTGAGCGTATGTTTGTCTTATTTCATGACTTATCGATTCAATCTACAAAATCAAAGTGCTTCACTGTAAAGCAGTCTCATTTACAGTTATAGGCTGAAACAAAATTTTATTCTTAAGATTAATACATGTATTAAATGAACAATTGGCAGTTTTTACAAGATATTAGTCTTAGAATAGTACTGGTGAATATCTTGTACAAAGGTTTATGACGCAAGCAGTTCTCTTTCTATGAGTGCGCTGTCATGTATTGTCTGGAATACTTGATAGCTGCAGAACCTGAAGTGTGCTTACTACAGAACATTTTCAATTTGTCTTGGAAATAGGATGGTCATATATTTTCATTCAAAATAGATTCTTACAAATTCTTACAAATTTTAGCCTAAGCTATAATTTTTTAATGATATTTTAGGTATATTCATTCAGAGGAAAACAAAATTATATCAATTAATTTCTTTATTTTCTGATATACATTGTAAGTACAAATGTATTATATATTGTTTGTATATCTATTTTGTGCAAATAGATTGTTGGATTTCAAATACACGTAAAAAGCAACTATGTTGAGGGATTTGGAATGAATTGTCTATGAAAATTTCACCAGCTGTCTATGCCTCTGATGGATTCTTAAATGTTAAAAAAGTTTGAAGTGAATTGCAATATTTGGCAACGAAAAGCATATTTTGACATTTTGTCTCTAGTCTATCTCGTAGATGTGAGCAATATATGCCTCTGGTATGTTTACTTACAATCTTTCACATGGATATATAGTATATATTTATGTTATAATTATTTGGATTTACATAAGCTACATTTAAACACAAGACTTGGATAAAGGAGGATCATTCTGATTTAGTAGGATAAGAATTCAGGAACTTGTAAGATAATATAATATGGCAGCGTGTGCAGCAGGAACAAACTGTTCGTTTTCTTTCTGGAGTATATTTACGCTGTGCAGGTCAAGAAGAAGGCGAAAAGCTGCAATACCTAGTAAGTGTAAAATTCAGAAGGTAATTATTTTATGATGATTGTGTATGTTGTAGATTACAGATTGTATGTGTCCTTTATGTTTTTGTCCTTGATTTATTAGTAGAGAGAAACTTGAAGGGCGTATGTGTGTGGAGTGTGGACTATGAATGTATTCCATCATCCATAATATTGTGGTATTTACTCCTACATAACCATTGGTCCATGCATGACAACAGCAACATTTCATCAGTATTATTTTCATAAAATTGTTTGTCATTTTCATTCCAAGATCATCTTTTCATTCAATATCATTATTTTATCAAGTATTTCAAACGTGTTGAGACAGAGAAAAGCTGTTAGTTACTGATCTGATGTCCTTTTGAGTTTAATAGCAAATTACAAATTTGTATCTAGAATTGGTTTCATATAAGTATTCATTGCAGATTGTATTAGATATATAAAACTAAAGCAAACATTTGGGTCAGTGACTGGCATATACATTTGAGAGGCCCAAGAGGCACACACAGCTCTTGCCCGTGTATTTTATTTGATATCAGGTTTTTTTTAGTTTCATTTCATCAGTCTGAGTCCAGAATTAGCCATGTCTCTTGTACCGATTACATTATGACTGATGGATCCCTTATGTTTCACGTTATGATTCATTTCTGATGCAGACTATTGAAATGAATAATCTTACTTCTGAGTCAAAATCACATTTGTTATTGTTTTGTTCGAGCAATATTATTTTCCATGTTCAGCTTTTGAAATCGTCCCGTATATTCCTTTTTCTTTCCCTGCATTTGGGAACATGATCGCATACAATGTAGGTAGCAGTCTTTTTCAGATCTCCTTTTTCATTTAAAAGCTGAAGTTTAAGCAGACCCTCTGAATGGTGTGTGTTAGTGTCTACAAATACACAAATTTTTATGAGTAAATATGAAGTATTGTATTACTAGATTTGTTGGTACGGTTCATTGCCTTATTCTGTCGATGATCCATTTTCATAGAATAGTGCTCAAGTGACAACAATCAGCTATTACACAAAGGTTTTCCGAGAAGGAATGTCATTATCTTCAACATTTCATTCTTTAGAAATAAACTTTGAAGTTATGAGGTTACACATTGTATGTTGATCTTTTTATTGTATTGATAAGGATTTTGTTAGCAGGAGTGACATTTCCTTCAATAAATATTTCACGCTTGAACTAGTTTGGTAAACTTCCCGTGCATAAAATGTAATCTTTGCTGGACCTGGATAGATCCTGTATCTTAAAGAATTCTACCATATTAATAATATAGATTTCAATACTTTTAATACTTTCTTATTAGTCAAAACTTGACATGTTGCTGGGCTGGTGCCCATCTTGATTTGGAAATGGATCAGAACAAAAAATTCTGTTGAAAATGCTATTTATTGTACTCACATGTATATTGCCTATGACAGTTACCTTTGTAAATATGAAAGGGCTGTTGCTTATGAATCAGTGAACTTACAGTGGAGAAAAGAATGCTTGGGGGTTATAGAAACATGTCTCTTTAATACCGTTACCGGTGTATTTCATGAAGTTCTTCTGTAACGTGACACCAACCTTTTGATTAAGTTAATGAAATAAATGCCCCAAGGGGCTTTAAGCCAGTCCAGCATTGTATTTGATGTAAAATAATGAGAGCCACCCACAATGTTCACAACTGTTTAAAGCTATCTTCCTAAGATCTACAGATATGAATATTTATATGAAGAAGTACTAGTTTAGCTACCATCTTAATGCAGCATTTTGAGGGTTAATGTAAGTAGCGAGACACAGACAGCATTACCTCAAGATACATCAAACATTGATAATGCTTGTAGATCCTCTATTTATACCATCCATTGTATTTGCAGTTGAAGCTTATTGTAAATCTAATGGTATATACTGCTTTAACCTATGTTCCAATCAAAGACTAGGAGTTTCAACAACCCTTTCTATATACCTGATGACTCATCCATCTATAAATTGAAAGGAACAACAGCGTGAAAGACCTTAATATTCTGAAGGTCTGACTCCACAGTAAGCAAGATTGTCATTAAGGTCTGTAAATCGGAAGGCCTAGTGTGCATTTTACCTAAGGTGGGACATTAGTAGAAATGTAAAACACAGATCATATAGTGGTTTTCGGTCGACTGTTGCTGCACTAAACATTACGAGAAAGGAATGTCAACCACGTCACTTACAGTGTTAGTCTGTATACACCCTTCATTCACATTGAAATCTGTGGAAGTTTTATACTGCTATAAAGTATATGAAGAAAAATCGGATATTATTGACTCAACTGCTATATGCAGAGGAATAGCAAATGTAAGAAGCGTAGGCTAACTGTATACATGTATGTGAATAATCTTTATTATACATGTATATGTATGACTTCAATTGGATAATGGATATTTTTAATTTCCCAGGTATGTAATATATAAACAATTATGATTTTAGTAGGTAGACGTTAAAGTTTGATTTTTAAAACAGAAATATATATGTTTGTTGAAGGACTTGATCTTGGCACTGTAAGGAAACAGAATGATGTATTGTAGAATCTGAAGCAATTTGTTGAAACAATGATAAAATGAAATGATAACTTGGTAGATAGTGAATAGTCGGCATTGATTATTATGCACACCATGTAGACACTTATTATTTTCCATTTTGTTTGGTGTTCCAAAGTGGTAATGCCACTGAAGTTAATGACAGGAAAACCTGCCAGTGTCAAAATTGTACATTGTGTTGGTACCCTTCCAAAATGTTGAAGCATTTTCAAGTTTTCTGCCAAAAGTTTTATATAAAGTAAGATATATGTGAAGACATTTTGCCATTAATGTCTTATCTGTAGATAGGCTATATTCTCTATGTGTAATGGTAGCTCTCTGCAACAAAATTAATACTGTAAAAGCGCCATGTATGTAACCAGAAATACCCGTAGTTTTATGGGTGGGTTACTATGAAGTAAAATAGGAATTTTCGGAATTTCTTACAATCAAATTTAAAGTTGATTAAAGGTGTTGAAGGGAAACAGTGTGGAACAGTACATATAGAGAATTGATCCAATGAACCCTGTTAACCTGCTCCTACACTTGACATGTTTTGGCTAGTATGCAGGAAATGTACAAATATACATGTTCAACACCTCTATGTTTACTAGTTTATCGATAGGTCTGACATTTATAAGTGTTTCCAGTCATAACTTTCGTCTCTTTGATAGCTATTGAAAGATGTATTTGATTGCTAATGAAACTTCATAAAAATATCATTGCCAGATCTTACATGTAACATGTCTTTATTTAAAAAAAATATAAGTCACGAGTACATGTAGCCTGTGAACTGTGGTATATCAAAGTACTTCTTTTATGTTTTAGAAATATATCTTTTTCATCTTATCATTTCCAAGGTGTTTATGATAAAGATTAATTATAATGATACATGTCAGATTCAGGTATAAAAGCATGCTAAATTTGTATTGCTATATGATAAGTAATTGATAAGAATATCAGAATGCTTATTATATGCACTGACTATATATAACAAACTGACCAAAGAGTCTCCTCTTCAATGTGATATAGATAATTTCAAGTAGAATTTTTCACTTTAGCATTTACCTCCTGAAGTCGAAGAATTGAGAAATCAATGGACATTATAGGATGATCGATATCAATAATGCAAACAGACATTCATTTTGGATATTCTATGTGAATATTATATGTCGGACTGACCACAAATATTATGACTAAGTCGTGATCGTTTTACAGTGCTATATTCATGAGTCTTACAGGTGGCAAATACCAACAATGCCTTTTGTTGTCTACCAAGCCCATGGTAAATGCTTTACGACAAGTTAATTACGACAGTGCCAAGATCTAGTAGACTTTTTAAGTATATAATGATTATTGATATTATATCATGCTGAGAAACCTTATACCGCTGTGTGCTTTCTTTATGATCATATGAATAGAATACTCAAGTAATTTAAGTCTAAAGCATACCAAGTAATAAAATATGTATAAACGTATCTCTATTTTATGTGCATGTGGACATTGTTTGTAATCTACCGCAATGGAAGCTTTATAATGATTGATCCTTTTCAGTCCCTCAATCATTCCTGATCCTTGGAGCAACCCGTTCAAGCTACCTATACATCTTTACTTGGTATTAGTGTGGATTGAACAGTATCATTTGTGGAATAAAAGCACGGGTACACACTATGTGATTCAAGTAGCTGGCTTCACCTGAAAGGAATCATGAAACTTAGTGGATGGACTTTAACACGATACATAAATTAACTAGAATTTTGAGTAACCTGTGACTGTGTACAGTGGTTTATTCAGGTATGTTTCTTATTATTCGCAGATACAAGGTAATAGTTTTATGATTAATGACTGCATTGATACATATTGGTAACAAAATTTAATTCAAACAAGAGAGTAATCGTCACACAATGTTGGTAACCTTTCCTTGCATTTAATACTTCTGAAGTTTAAACTGTGAAATTCTGATCTTCAACAACAATATTGAAACCACATAACTGAATGACGTCTCCCTTAAAATAACTTTATAATTGATTCATTCTGTAATTAAATCACTTAAAAACTGGTTAAAGCAAATTATACCTGGAAAGTTGTCAATGGTAGCAGATGTAAAAATTATTTCAGGCCAACCTAAATTTATAGTAAACATACATTAGTGCATCTCCATTTAACTAGAGTTCTGATTTTAATATAATATAATAAATACAGATACAATACAATTTTCTAACTTTAGAATGTTGCAAAATAAAATTATGGTTTGAAATTTAAAAAAAGTTACCTATAAGACAATTGCTTAACCACATTCAATCTCTGAAACAAACTTGCTTGCGTTTTAAACAATAATGCACAGGGAGAATTCTAATGTAATTATTAGTTAATAAATGTTCATCCTCATTCTCATAAATATTACAAGAGCACAGTGAATTGATTTTACCCCATGAAAGTTTTATTGAATTGTCTGAGAGGACCAGCTGGTGTGGACCATAATACTTGAGTTCTCATGTGTCTACATAAGTAAACGGCATAGTCATATTGTCCGACCTGATACTTTTGCTGAAATAATATTTTTGTGCATGAAAAGAAGAAAATTGAAATGAGATTTATTAAATATACCTGGTACCATACTAAGATATTGAGAAATGTTTTTAGGAAGTATGTGAAATACAATATTTAGTTGCGTAAGCCAAAATTAAGCAGAACAATTGTGTAATATGACGACTGTAACTTGCCAAGTACATGTGTTCTGCAAAAAATGTTCTGCAGTTGATATGGCATGCGTGACCAAATAGTACCTGCGACATCAATTCTTCATTATTTGTCATATTACTTAATTGCATCATACTGTGCGATTTATTTATTGTATACCTGACCATAGTCGATATATCTTTGTCCATGTTACCATGCAAAATATTCTGACAAAGTTTGGTTATTCTCATTCAGTATTTTCATTGAAGTAGCATTGTAAAGAGGAAGAAATATAAAGTTGCTAAGCATGGCAAAAAAATGCAAGAAAATTACCAAATATCAAATACACAAACATTCCAATGTATTATAGAACGGCATTTGATAAAACATCTATTTCTTCAAAATGTGACTGGTCTATAAAAAGCGAATTGATGTGCATGCATTGTGAGCTATCATATTTTGTTATCACATGAGATAGCAAGAGATAATATTCGCATGCCGTGAGATAGCAGTACAGCGAGATGCTCCTGAAGCATGTAATTCTGTAATCACGATGATTGAGTCATCATGGAATGCACATTTTTGATACACTTACATTGTGCTGTAAATGCTAGGGCTGTGGAAGTATAAGTATTGTCCATTTTATTTTATGAAGGAAAAGAAAAGTTATCTGTATTGAGAACACATGCTGGGCATGTCTAAGCATCTGCATATATCTAGAAACAGCCAAATAACTTACATCTAATTCAATGCACAGTGAGTACACTTGCGGATACAAGCTCTGCATCAACTACCTTCAATCTTAGTAATTTGGAAAATGGGAAATTCAACCAATTTTACAGTCACACTTTAGATTTCTTTGCATTAAGCTTGATTCAAATATAATTTGGAATCAAATTACAAAAGAGTTTGTTTATAATCAATTTCCAAAGTCAGAGGCATGTAAATAGAAATAGATCTCTAGGGTAAATTATGAAAATATGTTGATAAGGTTGTTTAGAATTAATCACTTGACAAAATTCTGATAGATGCCCCATTTGAATAATTTCAATGCTCAGTTACAAATATCTTCATTCTGATTGAAAATAATTATACATATCGATATGGAATTTAGGAATGTTAAGTGTGCCTATATTCTAACACTAGATAAAGGATTTTTAATTGAAATATAATTCAGATCTACGGCAGTTTCCATTTTTCATATCTTTATTTTGTACTATTACTTCTATTTTTGTGATTTTATTACAATTCAAATTGTGATATTGATTTGGGAATTCAAATGACTGAAAAAAAAAATAAGTATGGTTTATGGGTGTGATACTTGCTTGTTAATAGCTGCTCTCTCCACGCCACAATATGGTTCCCTATTCAAATCGATAATTCAATGATCATATAAAATAGATACATATTTAATGCCATCTATTGACTACTAGTCAGTTCTGGCTATGGATTTGTTAAAAGGGTATCACTAATAGCTATTTACAAGTAGATTATGTACCGAGAGTATTGATTTTATTTGGATAAGACATGGATTTATTGAATCCGTGACATGGTACAGGTTGCAGGCCTAGGCAATTGTACTGCTATTTCAATTATTTCACAATTTAACAACAAATAGATTTTTCACTGGATATGCAACATGAATACAGAATTTTGAAGTATCTTAGAATAATAAAAACTTTTATTACTTTTAGATAATCCAAACACATAGTACAGCCTTGGATAAATTAGGAAGTTAGATCGAATGCACATCGGTCAAGCTCCAGCCACAGTGCTCGATAATAAAACAGGAATTGTATTTCATGCATTAACAAATTGTTTCAAAGCCATGCACATATAAAAGCAAGTCAAAATTAAATGAGCGTTAGACAAATTTCAACACCTGAGAACAGTAGATTTGCTCGAAAAGCACCAGGAAACAATGGCTTCAACCTAATTAATCGCAGTTTGAAGTGATTGCAGGCAATTTAAACATACACTTCTACACCTGAAGGCGGAATTAAGTTAATTGTCTCTTTTCGGTTTATATTTGAAATCCTGCTGTAGGTGTTAAATAGATCGGGCCAAAATGGAGTCTTTAATGAAATCATTTGTTGAACTGGTAATGTCGGGTGCTGCCCTTGGAGGGCGCATGATGGAAACTCTATTAATGGACTCTGATAGATACCTATTTTTGCCTAGGAATTTTCCATGTACTGAGAAGGCGGAAGAAGGTAGATAAAAGATTCTATTTTTCCTGAACGCATCGAATTTATTCATTATCATTTTATGCACACTCTATAATGTAAAATCATCGTTATCATGATAAACATCAAATTCATCATGATTTTTTAACAGTCCACATCAACATATTCATTGTGTTTCCATAATGTCTGATAATATCTAAATATTTTTTACTTATTTTTAGTCTGTCTTCCAAAATGATTATGGCCAGACTATCATTATTAGTATTTATTTCATCACATTTTCCATTTTATGTGTCATTGGTTGGTCGATGTATATTATTTACGTAAAATTATTGAATATGTACATGTATCCATATTGCATGGTTTCACTACTCGTTTTTGGTGGCTTTTTACAAATGATTCACCTTTATGATTAATATGTTCTTTTTGGCAAGCATATTACAGCAGAAATTAAAAAGTACAATAGTTTTTTTCTAGGAACATTAGTATTGTCTATGTTCTTACATGTATTTGTTGGTTTTAACATATTCACAATACACATAAAACAAAAACAATACTTCTAAAAAATTCTATCTTCTTAATCAAATATATTTTTATGCGAAGCATAAACAAAAATAAACAACACATTTAACATTGAAGATGCTTCTTAAACAACCTCATTTATATTAGAATGAATGCAAGAAAGGTTACCAACACCTTAATGGCAAGGGCTGAATAGTCTAGTGTAATTACATGTTACCTATTGAAACCTATAGAATACCTTGTAAAGTTCAAGTCTGATGTCAAGTCCTGAATTTTAAGTATAGTACCCAATATGGTTTAACATACTTTTTTAACTAAGAGGAATATTTAGTTTCGTGATGTTCATGTAAATTGTTGTATGATTCACTCTGTTCACATGTACATTGTATTTTGACCTGTTGATTTCATAGTGAATAGCTGTAAAATGTATATTCGTGTATTTTTTGTTCAGGAAGGAAGTTAAAACCAATCCTGCTTGCGGATGCATACAATTAAAAGTGACTGAGAGGAAACAGGATCAGTTTGTGTTTTCTTGCCTCCTAATTAAACAAATTTGGACAAGTCAAGAGGGATTGTATGCACTTCATTTGATTACATTCCTTCATGTGTACAAAATAGAAGTAAAAAAATCTGTTAAACCCAGATTCTTTGGACTACAGCGGACAAGAATCGCTGTTTACCAAAATGACAAACTATTAAGGCTCATTATTTGTGATATATCTGTGTTGTTAAACATGCCTGGGATCATGGAGAGCATGATGTCAGAACAGGACCTCTACAAACCTCCGGAGCCCGAGGAGGAAGTGACGGGGGTCGCAGGCCATGTCCGCAACATGATCAGCCTCTTCTCAAACATAGCATCCTCAGACTCCTGTGATAGTGGATTTTCATCTGCGTCAGAGCGCTTTTCGCCAAGGTCTCCCGTGTCTCCAACCAGTAGCTCAGAAACCTCGATCAATGGTGGGGCCGGGGGAATTGTATCCTCGCCATTTTGTATTACAAAATCACCTAAATTGGCAAGCAGGATAGCAGCGTTGGGGATTAAAGATGGTGGGTATGATATACATGTACAGTAACATGAAATATATATAGATATTTATTTATTTTTTGTTCGCAGTGAAGAGGTATTTACCCGGTAATAAAAGTCTAGAACTATTAAGTAATCAAAACTTTCAATCACAATGAACTTTGTATGAAGGAAAATTCTGTTTGGGTTTTTTATGCCCAAAAGTTGTGTTTTTAGAAACGGTGTACAATTGCCTATATTTTCATTTAATATAGTTATATTGGAGCAGCATTTACACAACCATCAGGTGCAATTTGAAATATCTTTTTATTGAACAAAATACCCATAATTATGGATGGTACTGTGAATCTAAACGATATTGTTGATAAAATTGATAAGTGGGTTTTAGTTATTAGGCATTTCGTATTCTAAATGAAATAAAAATTATCATAATTACACTTAGGTTAACTAGGTAAGATGATTATCATCATTTAGTTTCTTGTATGTGGTTCATAGAATACATTGACGTTTGAACCATTACGTTCATTTTGAAAGTTACTTTTGTAATATAGCCTGAAAATTAGAAAGAAAGGAGTTTGAAACTTTGTTTACTTTTTAATATGTTTGTTATTGGCTAGTTTATGCTAAGTGAAACCAATAGTGCGATAATTTCCAATTGCCTTGTTTAATATGGCATAGGTTGCCAAAGCTCTAATTTTCAGAAACATTCCTAATACAACCTTGTAGGTACATTTAAATTTTCAAATAACATATTTCTATTAAGCCTGTGTATTTTGCCATCATAAACATGTCCCCCCATTGATATACAGTATTGATGTAGATATATGTCACAACATCTCGACGTTACATTGAAAATAGAGGCAGTAGAGTCATTTGAATATGTAAAAGGGAAGTACAAGTTATTTGTTCTGCACTGTTTATATTTTGATATCCGGAATTCCACTTAAGATTCTATTGCCCACAACTTGTGTGTCACAATGTCGTCATCGATTTGATTCATGCTTTGATATATAAATGATAAATCTTACAGCTTCTTTATTTGGATTCAAATTTTGAAAAGACTTGGCTGTAGTTTAAAAGTATGTTTTAAAGCTGCATATAAAATACCAATGCAGTTGTTTTATTATTGAAAATCTTCAATCAGATAGAAAATGACAATTACAACTAATAATAATAGTAAGTTTATTTCATTGTATCTTAATTTCAAATCAAGAAAGTTTGTTTCGTACTTTGATATCTTTTTTTTTGTAAGTTTGATAGATAGCATACCATTGAAAGTTTCAAAGTCAGATCTGTGATCATAGGCATGTCCAAACTAGTTTCTGTATTTAGTCTCTAATCAATGTGTTGAAATGTCAGTAACATGATACTTTCAATTTTGTCCATGATTATTTTCCTGGTTTGTTTACGTCAGGTTTGAATGTCTGAAGACTATCATCATCATCCTTAAATAATCATTTCTTTCTTTCATTCTTTCTCATTTCATCATCATAGCATCTTTTCGTAATCATGATCATAATTTTTAAGTTTTTCATCTGTAATTGTTCAAGTAGACAGTTATTGAATGATAACTTATTAATATTACAAAGTGTACATGGCTAATCAAAATTATTCCAAAAATCATAATATTGCTTAACAAGTAACTATGTGAAAGTGCTCATTATTTACTCCCATCAACAGGTAGCGACCCATCGTTGTCTTCTCGCAATGGCCTGTCAGGACAGCGCTCATCCTCCACAGCTTCCAAGAGGACACTGGTTAGCCAGACATCGGTCAACTCTCCTCCCACCACCACCGTGGTTAAGACTGACCTCAATGTGCAGCTCAATGACAGCAGCAAGAATGGTGTACTTGACTCTAACGTGGATGCATCCAACACTTCACCGAAGACACCCTCATATCTGAAACTGAGCTGTGCACTAGGCGGATACAATCAGTACAGTGCCTATACATCCCCAAAACAGCAGAAAAAACTGCACGTGATAACTGCTACTGCGACCGCAGACCAAAACAGGACTGAATCTCCACCAGCTGATGCATCTAAAACTGAGCACAGTGTCGTACCCAATGGTGTTGTGCACATGGACAATGGGGCGGAACTTGAGCATGTTCAGAGGACTGGAAAACGGACTGAGCAGAATTTGGAAGATTTAAACGGCGAAAAGCACAAGGTGAATGGTGATGCAGTAGTAGTTGCGAATGGGGACTGTTGTCATCTGCAGCTCAATGGTGCTAGTGACAGTGAGCATGGTGTGGCAGTAGGGAATGGGGAGGAGTTGACAGATACGACACTGGATTTGAGTCATGTCAATGGAGTGGATGAAGTTGACTTCACTCTGAAAGCGGCACTTAGAAAGGGCAAGCTCGATCTCAGCGAGGAGAAGCTTGATACACCAACGCCCAGCAAGGTATGTAGTTCTTTTTCTATCATTGTTGCATTTATAATAATACTTTTTTGTGCGAGAGTGTATTTTTCTGAAATAGAAAATTGTATGCAATTATCAAAGGTTATTTCAGGTCCGCTGAAAAAAGAAAAAAAAATATATCAATGCCTATGACTACTTGAAATTGTATCCGGCGTCTAGACAAAATTAATACTTGTCTTCTATGTAAGATACCTGTCAATTTATGCACTCAAATAAACCATTCGCCGACTAGACATTGCTTGGAAAAGATAATCCAACTCAACCAACCAACTTTATCACACCTGTTTTAAATGAAACCATAATGCAAACTGGTAATTGCTCATTACAATATATCGTCTACTCACATCGAATATTAGATCCTACTGCGGAGCATAATGAATGAAAAATGCAGGCATCGCTACAACCATTGATTTGTTGAACATCATATGGAGCAATGTCTACCTGTATCTTAATGTGTCACTGCATTATGGATTGATGGATAGATGGATTAGTTTCTCTATGATAAGTGATATAATGGACAAAGATGTTACATGAGAAAAATGAAGATGGAATGTAATGTAAATGATGAGTACATAAAAGTAATTTTGGAGATCCAGATATTGGAATCGGAAGTTATGAATTGGGCTCGACAACAATTGCATTATCATTACTAGAATAATTGAATAATGAGACATTTAATGGATACACTTACTATGTCTGACTAAGACATTAAACTGACACTGTTGATATATACGTCTACTATGACAAGATATTGATCAACAACATACCTGTTCGCAGTTGCAGTCGTGTGTTTGATCAAGTTATTCTTAGAATTCATGCATATTTGATATTCTTTTGTCAAGTATTACACACAAAGCAAAATACAAATCAGCTGTCTAAATGTAGGAGTGAAGTCATCAGAGGAAATCCATTGAATTCCAAGCTGTTACCTTTCGTGAAAAGGCTTGTGGTCTTACTTATAATTTAGGAGTGAATTGTATCTCACTGTCACACTGATGTATTAATTAAGTTGCAGAGGTTGTATGTGATCCAACACAGATATGTACTGGGAGAAATGAATTGAGGGTATATGGCATTCAATCATGAAGCCAAATCTTTATTAATCTTAATTTTGAAAGTTTTATGTCTAGACTAGGATTTGTAAATTACCGGAACCTTATGAACACAACTTGTACAAACATCTGGTTTGTTTGTTGTCAATTTGCTACCACATGTAAATGAATGTGTTTAATCTGTGATCCAGTGATAAAGTAGTGACGTTGACTCCGATCAACAAACCATAATAGTAACTACGCTATGTGCTTGAACTATACCTTTCATATGGTCATTTCTGAAAAGAAAGATTCATTTCTTGAACAAAACTCAAGGATAAAAAAGCTGATATCAGGATTCTCTGTGCTAAACATTATGATATATAAATTATATACCTGATTGCTGTCAATATGGGTATTTGTACTAGCAAGAAAGTGGTAACGGTTAATGAGCTACAGTCACAGTCAAAATTACGGAAAACGTCACAATCTTCTACAAAGAGAAAGCATAGTGACCAGCATAATGAAAGAAGAAAATCTTTGAAAAGTGCAAAATCATTGGATAGTGATGATAGTGGATGTGTTAAAGATGTTAATCAGAGAGATGATCAACTGGATTTAAAAGAAAAAAGTAATGATCGCAAATACAAAATAAATGACCGTGAACTACAGAAATTTAGTGATAACCAAGAGGATTTTGACAATGGAAAGGAAGAAGACTTAGTGTTTTCACAGTCAGCATTGCTTGAAACAGAGTCCAAAGTTGACATGCAGATTTCACATAATAACATTAATTCAGTAAACTGTGAACAGAGAAGTCGCAACAGTAGTAGTTCTGACACTGACAGTGAACTTGGTTCTGACAAGGTAGCACATGTACCTCATATTACTATTTACTATTTTAAATTGAATTACTATTAATTTAAAGAGAGAATATAAAAGTGGTATGAAAAGATACAACAGAACGCACTTGAATAAGAAAATCATATGGAAAATCATTGTATGTCTCTTTTTTAGAAAGAAGGGTAAATCAGTGAAATAGAATATATCAACAATAACATTTGTGCATAGTATTCATTTTCTTTTATAAAACTAAGTATTTGTGAAGAATTTTGTTGGCTCCAATTAAACAAAACATATATTTAAAATTTAGATTCGCTGCTTCTCAGAACTAGTAGGATTTCAACAACGTTGACATTGAAAATCCTGTTTACCCTCATGTACACATGTAGTCTTTTAGAGCACAGTACTAGGAGTTTTCATGTGCAGATTTCATCAACCTAGTCATCATGTGCTGTAGGATCAGATGTATAAAGATAGTTTTTTTTTTCAGGACGGGGCGTACTTCCTGGCGCAGGTGGCGATCCAGGAGGCACGGCTGGGGGAGCTGTGCCGGCGCGCCGAGGACGACCTTGACTCATGCAGCCTCACAGACGAGAGTGAGTACAACCATACAGCAGCCGTGTCTGGTGGTGGCTGCATTATGTCATGGGCATTACCGGTCCTATGTGGTCATTGTTCATTTTTCTTGTTCATTCTTTTATCATAGAAAAGTGAACCTGTGTATAATGGACACATTACTGTTTTGTGAGGACAGTTTTTGACGTATACCAAAAGTGTCAACAATTCTCTAATGGGTTCAGAACCGTTCTACTGAGCATGAAATGGTGTGGGCTCAATGCATAACGGCTTTGGTCAATTAATGTCTTTTCTCCAGCCAGTGCCTTTTTTTGTCAGTGGGATGATTTCACACATGCTAAAATAGTAATGTATGTGCTTAAGCATTTTGAGCTAAGACACATGTACCAAAACCAAAACAAGACCAAAAGGCAAATCCTCACAAAATGACCCATAGGTTTGTTTCACTGGTCTGTTAAACCTGGGTAGTCAAAATTTGATATGTGTGAATGTTGGGGATGACTTTTGTGAATCTAAAATGTTTAAAAATGTTATTGTACAGTATATGTGTTTTTAATATAATTCTATATGATGGTGTTGGATTTTAAAAAAAACAAAACATGTGCTGTGGTATAATATTTTGGCAATTTAAGTTACTTTGTGTAACAGATATGCGTAATAAACAAAAAAAGTGTTATCATCAAGTGTACTAGAAATTGCATATGAATCAATTCAACAGCTGATGGTTTATTTTGATTTCAGCGTCGGGGCGTATTCGAGCGGCTATAGGCAAGGCTCAGCTTTTAACCACCAAGAAATTTAAACAATTCAAAGGTCTTTGCAACCAGAATATGGTAAGTGTTTACAAAGTTTATTTGATATATTCTTATTAGATTCAAAATACATTAACAGGGTAATTCATGATATGGTAGGCCTCAACATGCTCAAATACACATGTAGATCAGGGGCTGGGGTGGAGTACTGGTGCTTCAGTGCAGCATGCGTGAATCATGACTAAAACATTCATTTGATTTGCCTTCATCCCTTGTGCATGTACTTCAATGGCTAAAGTCTGAATTTTCTACTGTGATAACTTCAAGGTTTTAAAACTTTTCAAAACTGACTTCCAGGCTTTTTACTTTTATTACAAAGCACAACACTGGAATGTTTACCTGTTTCTTATATCTAGCTTATGAATTTAACACTAATTACTGTTCTGTTGTTCCCCTCACAGCAACAGTCGTCTGATGAGCCGTTCCACACGACGGCGCAGGACCTGGCCGGTTTCTGGGACATGGTGCTCATCCAGGTGGACGATGTTGACGGCTTGTTTGCCGAGCTTGACCACCTGCGGCTTAACGGCTGGAAGACGCCTGAGAAGCAAACGCCGGTAAATGCGACGTTTTCTACTTTTTTAAGACTTTTTGTTCAATATGAAAATTTTACATCAGGCTTTCAGTTGAAAAAAAAAATTGTATTTACTCCTTCTTTCTAGGCTGTATGATTTTTTTTAAATTCCACATTCCACAATACTTTTTAAAAATTATTTTAGCTCATCCTTTCCCCAAGGGTTTTCTGAGATCTACAATATTAGTGACTTCGAAATAAGATAATGTTATCCTGCTGAACAATATACTAAAAAATTAGAATAGTTATTTGAAAGATAGAGCCGATCCTTTGTAAAGAAATATCTTGGTATTTCAACGCAGCCTAATGGACAAATTTTCTAAAGATTATTTCCTCTGTTATGTATTTAGATTCTTGAGTCCAAGGCTGTTCCATCACCACGCAGTTCAGCAAAGCCACGTAGTACGAACAGTGCCGTGAAAGCAACGCCAAAGTCTGCAAAAGCCAAAGAAGCAGCAAGAATTAGAGAAGAGCAAAGGAAGCGTCTGCTGGAGGCAAAGCGTGCAGGCCGCCAGCGGAAACAGTCACATAATGATGGAGAGCAGGAGGTGGAGATCTTTGTCACGTAGTGACATTGATGTGCGGTGAAGAACACAACGCTATTTATAATAATTTGGAGTGTATTTTGAAGATGTTGATTATCGCATTTGACTTAAATTTGACAGGTTTGAGGATATTTAAATATCAATGGTAATTTGAATGATCTGTATTTTGATGGTATTAATAATGGCAATTGACATAAATTTGAATAACATTGGAGTCTACATTTTAGAGCATGTTTCATCTCTATGCATGTGGGTGTTAAAATGTGGTCTATTGAATTGTGGCGTGTATTGTTATGGTATTGGATTTTATTGATATTAATTACTCTATAATAAGATATTGAAAAAGTGAACTGATTTTATTTTTAGAAAATGGAAGTTTGTCGTCTTTGTGTATGTTTGTATCCGTTATGCTTCCACTTGTTTGTAGTATTATGACTTGTGAACAAAATTTTATTTGGTAATGTTACCATGAAGGCAATTTCAGTTGAAATAATATGGACAATATAAAAGTTCACATGGACCATTGGGTAATACAAATTACCGGTATATGTATGTGTTTTGCACGTTTGTGCACATTTATTTAAACTCTTTTACCAGTTTAACCTAGATAGTTAAAACAATAGCTAAAATAGAACCAGTTGTTAACATGTTTATTAATAATTCACAAATACTTACAACCTTTCATTGTTTATTTCAACTGCTGTGCATGCCACTTTCGTTCGCTGGTAGTAAATTTTTCATGGATTTGAAAAGTTTCAAATATCTGGCTAGAATAGTTACAACCTCAGAGTAAAATTCTTATTTTATTGAGGTATTTTTCGTGTGGTAAATAGCACAGTAGTTATTTTTAATCTACCACACTAATTGTTGCTAATATCTCAACGTTAACACAGAATAATGCAAGAGTATGATTAGTTGAGCATTAAGAAAATAACAAAAAAATCATAGTAACAATTTTGTGCTTTATTTGTTCAAATAGAATCCAAAGCTTAACTAGTTGTACCAATAGCTTAACCAATTTCTAGAATTGAAACAGAATGACTAATTATAATTATCATTGATTGTTTGGTGCTTTTACAAAAAATGGAATATCGTATTAAAGACTTGTGTATATGGAACTTTATTTATCAGGGAGGCCTGCAATATACTTACGTGCCTGCAGTTTTTATTTAGGGTCTACTGTAGTATTGACAATATGTGTTGAATGATGGATAGAACTAGTGTTGAGTTTTTTAAATAATAGACCAAAGAAAATGAGAACCAAACATAATATAAACAATTTTGTTACTTCATGTATTCACCGACAAGCATAAGTTATGTAGAGCAAGTGCTCAAGTTATGGGCAGTGCTCAAGTTATTGGTACCATAAAAAATATATAAGTATTCACCTAACAAAAATTTATTTATTGTCAGAGATTGTTGTGTACATTATGTTTCATTATAATGTTAAACATATATGGGTTACCTTTGAGATAGACGTATGTTTGGGGTGCCCATAACTTGAGCACTGCCCTTAACTTGAGCACTTGCTCTACTGTATTAAGAAAGTGGAACATGTATGTTTACATGTATGTAATTACTATATTATTTGTTTTGAGGCAATGGGTAATTTGTTAAAAATGTCTGCAGTGTCAATAAACACTGGCAGTAGACTCAGAACATCACAATGTTCTTGATATTGAGGTTTGTGTTCCAACTGGATAATAGGATATATTGCATGTTACAGTTGTTTCATATGACGTCCATCATATATTGAATACATCACAATTTAAAAGACATAATTCCGACATTGGTGTTCATAGTCAAGTCGATTACAGGATAGCAGTATGGTACTTCTCATAGATGACCAAGTCCATGTCCTAGAATATTAAGAATAAATATTGATGTGATATGAGATTTTTGTATGTAGTAATTGATTATCCAGTTGTATGGTACACATTAATTGTGTATTATAAACTAAACCTGGATGTCTAATCTTCAAGGTACTGGTAATTGTAAAGAATTCTTGTAACTCCATTGCACTGTCGCTATGCCTTGTGAAGATATATATCTAGTCAATCTTCAATATTGTCTAAAAATTCCTTCAGATAGACTGAACATTCCTCTCTTAGAAAATAAGGAGGCTTCTTATTTGTTTTTGCTCTCATGTAATACTTTGCCTGATTCATATAATAATGTCAGATGAGTTATTATACTTATATTTGAAACAAATTAATGCGGAGGTTCTTTCACCTAGAGGAATCCACACTTATTTGAAACTGCTTACACGTAGTGATATTGCTGAATTCACCAGGCATATTTTTTGCCTGGCATTTTCATATACTAAATTCATACTTAGCTGTGTAAGATTTGTTAGTAAAACATTTTTTTTTATGTGGATGCTTCATTTGTAGCGCTTTATTATCGAGAAAATTAGATGAATACAGAAGCCTCATGTGCCAATGCCAAAATTTGTAACAGCTTACATATGGCGTGTGATTTAACTCAATTTATCACGTCTTTATGTTGTGACGAGTTGACAGAAATGAACGAGTTTGAAGTTTTGTCTGAATGTGATGTTTGTTATGAACAGCTGTTTATTTTTTACTCTTGTTGGGTTCAATTTAAACTGGTATGTTAGTTTATTTATATTGAGAATGATGTATTTTCTGTACCACCCTACATACGCACTGATAAATTCACTCAAATTATGGGGGACACTCCCTGAAATTAATTTGTTGAAATATCAACATAGACTGTATTTGTCAGGCATTTAGTATTTCAAGGTAGCTAATGTGTTCATGCTACGATTTCTAGGGATTTTATTCGGAGGGTGTGGAAAGAAAATAAAATATAAAAATACTTTTGTGTTTACACATACAAACTAATACAACTACATTTTAACTTTTAAATATACATTTATTTGCCATAATCATGAATACAGTTAACAACATATTATAAATTAAATAGTAAATGATAACTAGCATTCTGAAGTGCATCAATGTACAGTTCTAATAATAGCATCAAAATTCCTTCCAAATGATTGCATAACTTTGCACAAAACCTTAGCTTCAATACAATTTCAACCATAACTTGCTCTTTACGGTGGAACAATATTTTGTACAGGTCACACACTGCGCCTAGAATAAAATGTCATTATTGGATGATAAAATCCTCCATACGAAGTACAGATACTGCTAGTCAACTTTTGAGAGGTTGTAACAAAGCACATCTACCCAATGTTAGTAATACATTTTCTAGTAAAATAGCATAATTGCACATAAATGCCAAAATGCAAGAAAATTATGTGCAGTGCACTACTTCACATAGTTACGCATAGTAATCACTATTTTCCCTGTACATCTATTATCCCATAAATTAAAACCATAAATACGCAAGGTTCGCAGATTGAAATGAAAACCACATGAAGCATATAATTTTACGTAGTAGTGATAATAATGAAAATGATGATTGCCATTTAATATACAAGGCCTTAACATTAACAACACAGATGTGTAGTGGTATCAAGCAAAAAACTTCCATTCCAATTTTCACATTTACACAATAGGAGTAACAAGAAAAATCTGCTTTAAAACTATTCACATAGTAAAAATACACATGTAAACTATGAACAAGCATTTTTTTTTTCCATCATTCATATTAAAAAAAAAAGACAAAAAAAAACACTACACGGAAGTTACGATGATTACCTCTAAATTATTTTTTTTTGGGGGGGAATATGGGTGGACAAAAATTATGCTATGAATATCAAGCAAGAATAATGCTACATGTACATACCATTGTTAAAAGTTGCTATTTTTGTATCATGATACATTAGAAAAAAGATAAAGAAATTCTCAATTGCAATTTAACTGTATGGTGTAAAAAATACAGAAAATAAAGCGTATATTTAACAGATTCGCATAAATTCATAGATATGTGAATAGCTGAGAGCATAAGGGCCACCTATTTGGCATAATCTATAGCTTGGAAGTCTCAATACTGCAAATACATGGTAACGAATGAATATTAATAATTTGTAACGACAGAACACCATATTGCCCATAGTCAGAAATATTGTAGACCACACACATGCATAAATACATGCAACAAACATAACTGTCATTTTTGATTACCACTGAATCATCACTTGTCTTGGTTGAAATACCAAAAGCGCTTCCATTCATTTATATATATTTCATGTGCATTTTAAAAAATAACGAAATTATATGATTATATACTCCACAAAACTTACATCTGCAATGAAAACGGAAAAAATGCTAACCAAATGAAACTGAAAAGCCATCTTGACGAGTTGAAAATTTGTAGACGTTTTAGATTTTTATGTCCCACAATGTTTGCTACTTTGCACTACCAAAAATTCCTATCAACAATAATGTTACTGCTAAAGTAACCAAATTTGAATATTTTCTATAGATTAACCTACAGTGCAATTCTAAACACCTCGAACAATATACTACATGTGTATCCACTTTGGAAAACTTTCTAACATTACTGGCCTGTGTAATGTGAATTTTTTTTATCAACATCACATATGATAGCTATACAGTACATATAAAATTATGAAAATAAACAGCGCAAGGACTGGAACACTGTCCACTTTTATATACTCTTAATTCTCTCCATCACAATTTAGTTCTGGAGATGAACGTTATAGCACGACTTTGTGGAAATAGCCTAATGATAATATCCACAAGAAAACAAACATTTCGTTCTAGAGAGATCTTTCTATGGAATAGCAAATAAAAAATATTTAACAAAATTCACAGTATGATGCAAGTAGCAACTACTATCAGACAATAAGAATTTTATGTCAAACAGTTCAAATCGTTGAATATACCGGTACTAGAGTTGAATATACATTTTCAGACCAAGAACATGAAACATTGTCTACCCTAATATAGATGACACTAATTAAACCAAGTATAAGAATAAGACACAATTTGAAAAGAAATATCACCATTTTCAATGTCACAGCTATCACTTTAATATAACATTACCACAGCAAATAATCATATCAAGAATCTTACGAAGGCGGATACCCAGAACATTGATTCTATGCTATTTTATACAGACTGCAAAGTCATTTTTAAATTGCAAATCATCAAAAATATTTCATATTTCACACGCTTCAGTTTCATTTAGCTTAACTTACAGAATACCAAATTTGTAAAAGTGTTTTTCAAAATGATGCACACCGGTAACTCCTGGGTTTAAAACACATGCTATTTGATTAAAATCTAAATCTAATTCAACTATTACTATTTGGCCAGATTTCAACCACAAATATTCATCATAAAACATTCTCAGAAAAAAGCATTCTCATCTGTGACATCATATTAAAACAACCCATCACATTACCCGTAAAAGTGTCAATCTAATTATCAGTCCAATATTACTAAATTTCCAATATGTTGTTTATACAATACTAGTTATATATTACGTAAAACTGAATATATCCATTCATCAAATATGTTATCAGTAATTATATAAGTGTTTAGAAGCTACATTTACACATCTACTGTTCCTTTTATTATAAAACACTAAGCTTTAATTTGCAGTTGTTATATTCTTTCAATTAAAACTGGAAGCATGTTCATTTTCCTTTTTTTTTTAATCTATCAATTCACTGATATTATAATTTTTGGTGACATACTCCAGAATTCTTCATAAGCTTCCCAACTGTGTTCTTCAAAACAGATCAGTCTGTTAGTCACTTGATCACTTCTTTCAAGATCAGGTTCTTCTTGGTTTCATTCAAAAATACTTGAGCAACCAAGCTTTGACCTTATCTCAGCTGTTCAGGTCAGCGATGGTTGAGGCTGTGGGAGAAGTTGTTTTGGAGGTGGCAGCACTTGTACTCT
This sequence comes from Streblospio benedicti, assembly GCA_019095985.1. NCBI lineage: Eukaryota > Metazoa > Annelida > Polychaeta > Spionida > Spionidae > Streblospio > Streblospio benedicti. Next base: position 4,458,292 of record CM032665.1, on the reverse strand, counting down.
GACTCTGAGCTCGCTTGATGTACAGATTTAACAGCTTCATCTGTAAACCCAATACAGGCAAATTAGAGCTACAATTTTGGGGTGTTTTTTTCATTTGTTTTTCGTTCATGCAATTTGGGGCTCTTTTTTCTTATTATAAGATCCACAATATTCACATTCAAAGAAAGCAATACATGAATTATATTTGAAAAGAAAAAACAAAAACATATAAGGCTCCATGAAATTAATAAAATGTTTCTCGTCCTGCCTATTTTCCTACACATAGGAGGAAGGTCAATTTTATTCTTTATTTTTTGTTTTTTATTTTGCTGATTTTTCCGTTCTTATATTATAAAAAAAATGAGTGGTTGACTTTTTATTTTTTATTTTTCTTCCGCACAAAATCTTTCATTTTTCAAGTTGAATATTGGGAAGTATATATACAAGCCTCTGACACGGGGCTGTTTTGTTTGCAGCCAGGCGGGAGGGCTGTTTATTTTTTATCACTGGGGGGCAATAAAAAATGTTCAGGAGGCTGCACTATACACAGGCAGGAGGGGACGAGCAACATATTATTATTTTTATGGGGCCTAAGACAATCTGCATTACCAAGTTATATTAGCAACAGTAAAATATTTGTATAAAGATAACTGTTTTAAACGTCAAATTCTCCATCACAAGCACACAATATCAAGTGCCTTGCTCACCTTGCTGCCGCTGAGGTCCTGTATGTACGGCCTCATCTCCTCCCCAATCACCATGTAGATGGCCACGAGGCAGAAGACGGCAGCTTTGCGCACTGGGCTCTCGTTGTTGTCGTAGCCCTGCACCAGCCCAGGGATTACCTCAGGTAGCAGCGGCTCCAGCGACGACCGTGACACGTTCTCAATCACCTGACCAGCGCGCGGAAACACGTTTTGTTTAACATTTTCTACATATATTAATTAAATTCTTCATTTTAATGCATTTTAAGTTACATTTAACCTTCAAGGGCAATGTCCTGACTAATGGCAACCAATACTTTCTCTCATGATTGTAATGCCATGATAGAAAAAAAGATTGTATATCTATTCTTTTCATCTGTTTATTGTAAGTACTTGCACCTCACATTTAGCCACATTCATGCATGCGACAGATCCATGAACACCTAACACAGTGTCGCGTAAAACTAGATCAATTGAACAGATATCACTGGATTAATCAGTGTGTTGACTCCTTCACCTACCTTGGTTTCCATCTTGATGGCTGCCAGATTGACTGGATAGTCAGCGGTGTTGATGATGGGCATGAGCACGCGCAGACACTGCTCGGGCGGGATTGCGCCAGCCAGGGTGCTTGCACACTCCTCGGCAGCGCGCGTCACCTGTAACACACGTTGGAGTGCCGCCTGAGAAGTCTTCAACGACGACACGAAACACAAAACAACAGTTAGTACATGCATGGTTGGTATGACAGTGGTGGTGGAGATGAACATTGAGGGAGGATAATGGAATGTAAATGATGACGTTTAAGAGAAGTATGTAAATGACGGAAGCAGTATGTAGATTATTAATACTTGCAGTTTGTGAAAGTGTGAAATAAAAGATACAAGACTGACTTAAAACAGTGATATTTCTTAATTATTGCCTTACACAAGCAACGCCATTCAAAAGTGAAGTGAAAATTCATGCAAAATATTCGTTTTTTTAGTATTATTAATGCTTAAATATTGTACTCAATCTTACTGCATATAAGTATTTGAAATTAGAGATTCAAACAAAAACAAAAATAGCCACACATAGTGCTGCAGTGAGGGAATGGGGTTAGTGATCGTCATGTGAAGAGTGAACAATACCAACAACATACAAAAACATAACACATTTGAAATTATCCACTTTGAATTATGTTTTCACGCTATTCTATCATAATTGTTTTGTTGACCGATTTCAACACATTTAGTCTACTGTAGTTGAAAAACATGAATAACAAAAGCATCTTTGACTGCCAAATAACGAAACAACTGATAGGAAAACAATGGAAATAATTCAACATAAGTATATTTACTAGAAATCCTTCCTGCGTCTGTGAAAGAAATAAAAAAAAGATACATTTAGTCATGGTTCTTATAAAATCTTAGTTTATAGTTCATACCAATTTTCAATATTGTATGCTGTTGCATTTAAATAACATACATGTAAATGCATGGGCCATATGATGATGGCATACGAATATATATTTTTAAAGACATTTTGTCATATTAGATGACTCATCATATCCAAAAGTTGAAGAGAATAGTTTGAAAGCAATAGTGAAAATAGTACTGTGGAACACAAAAAATCAAACAATAAAATAAGTGTTAATTTATGTGATGAAGGTGCTTGCTAAAATACAACTTTCAAAAACATTAAATTGCAAACACAAAAAAATATACAAAAATGTATTAGTATGATGAGAGAAAAACAGGTCAACAGATATGAAATAGCCATGACTATTATGAGCTTCTATGCTACTGGTGTTTGGATGAAGAGAGAGACTTTTCAGCCTCTAGAAATATCGTGCCATACCTACCACCAGTATAATAGTTCCATATGCTATGATTAAGCCACGAAGCACCATGCCCATCATACTTAGAAATAAAATTATAAATACCATAGGAACTTGTTGTACCTCTTTACTCGTATCTTTATGAGCTTCGAGGATTTTAAGAATTGTAAGTTCGGCATAGTCCTTAAATCTTTGAGGTTGATGCCGCAAGATTTCCCGCAAGACTCGGAGTGCCAAAGCACGAATATGATCCTGAAATGAAACGTTCATTCAAGCAACGGTTAACAAAACAGTCATTAGTTGAATAGAAGACCGTTATCATCAAAATATGCTTTGTCCACACGTAAAAAGAGCAACTTACGTCAATGTCACCTAACGTTTCCAACAATAATAGCAGAATTGTTTTGAAGTGTTCATCCCAAACATCGTGGCAGCCTTCTCTTGTAAGTTTTATCAACTGCAGCATAGCGTTTTTCCGCTCTTCAGGTCTAAAGAGACAATAAAATATTAGCATTTTAATTGATGAAAAAATGCACGAAAATTTGAATTCTCACCTAGATTTTACAGAAACCTAAATAAAGTTGAAACTTTGATTACATCTAATTAAAAGTTATGCTCAGTAAATTATTAACACACCTTTCATTATGATTTGACAGCTCAGACAGTATCTCTGACACAACATCAGCAAAGTCACCAGGAAATTCTAAAAAACAAATTTAACATCTAAATCTTTTCACATTATCAAATCAGCTATTTGCAGTTGTTGCAGTATTCATCTTCTCCTTTTCCCATCTACATGATAGTACACGAAGCATTCAAAAACATGCTCTAAACATCTAATGCAAACATTCATTGTACAAAGTGCTCTAAACATTTCAGTTGCTAATATACTATTAAAGGTCACCATTTTTCATAAAACTACAATAGCATCTATTTATTATAATGTAAAAATACTTAGTACATGTTTCAAATATTTAAATTAGCATTTGAAAAGTTCAAATTGAAATCAGAGCAAGACTAATATATTAAAATTCTAATAACGTATGAAATACATGAATAAGTGGCAAAATAACATACGATCTGTCATGTTTAACATTGTGTGTATTATGAAAGGAAAATGAAAATGGAAAAAAAAGTGTGCTTTTAGAAAATTCCTTTGTTGGGATGTACAATATAATAGAAAAAAAAGTAGTCGCTCGACAACCAGGCACTAGATAACTAGTATTGTACAACAACACGAGACGGTAATATTCTATCATACAAATAGATACAGTACTTCTGACTAAAACAAAATGTAAATTATTGCATTCACTACACACAAGAATTGTATAATATTCACAGATTGACAATAAAAAGATATACTGTACACAAATAAAGAAGAAAATAGAAATATATACATTTGCCAGCTGTAAATCAAAGAATAAAATCATATTAGTGTAATTATACGACAAACTGGAAGAAATTAAAAAAAAAATATTACAAGTGTATCAAATGTAAATGATCATTGATAAAATCATTCAAAATATTCTTCCAGTAATCGTTGCGGACACTCTCAAGACGTAAAATTTTAGTGCTTGCTATCTTTGAGCCAAAAGCTATGGTCTGTTCGTAAGCCTTTGGTGGAAAGAAGCAGTGGAATTTGTTAGTGGTATAACACCTAGGCCTATTACCATTATTGTCAACTCCATTTTCTGGTGTGGACCCAAGCAGAAATCGAAATGGGGCTATACAGGAAAATGCAGAAGTTGACATGTTAAGTTTTTTTCCAGCATACGGATCATAAACTTGAAAAAATTTGCATTACCAGTACATCATGAACACACACTATCTAATAAGATTCTACAATACATTGCAGAAGTTGAAAAAAATACATATCACAAATGAACTGTTCTTCGACAGAAAGTTCAAAACTAACACAGCACATTTGAAACCATTGATAACAAATAGACAAACAACATCTACGGGTTCAAAGGAATCTGATTAAAAATCAATAAAATTTAATATTGTTCTAATCATCTAACGATGGTACAAACCAACAGTTAGGTAAATTAAAAAAAATGTAAAAATGACAACATAATCCAACAGTAATAATAATTTTTGCAGTTTCTCACCTTCATTAAACAAGTCATTTTCCATGTCAAACACAGCTCCACCTATTGCAGATTTGTTATAACCATTCATAGCCTGGATAAAGAAGAAAAGAAAAACAGTTAATCTACACATTAACAAGCTCATCTAATACATTACTTCCACTTTGATCTGTTAATCATTATTCAAACAATTGACCAAATACACAGAATTTTCATAAATATTTGTTTATAAATCAAAGCACAGACTTAGAAGTAATTATGGTTATAAACCTCTGATAGGCAGATTTATTGACTTATCATGCTTTTTTTCTATTTTGTCAGAATGTCACAAAGCTAATGACAATTGAGCACTCATTAGAGAAAAAATAACAACTGACGTCTTCTTGATAATACTGCGGATTATAGTGTGGCGGTCTGCGCGCGCCGCCAGGGCTGTCCTTGCTGTCTGGACTGAGGGCTCGCACGTCGTGCATCGATCCTTGGATGCCCGAGTCCTGACTAGTGCTGTCTCTTTCCTGCAAAAGAAATGAACTTGTTAGTTTGGTTTTATCAAAATGCATTCACACTATAATGCAAATAACACTTTTTTTCAACAATAGAAATGCGCACAGTGTAGTGACATGAAATACATCATTGACAAACTTGTACAGCAAGGCATTCAGATTCTCAATTATGAACGTGAAAATTGAAAGCTCTAATTCTTCCATACACAATTGTAAAGCACTATATTATGATAATGTTTCAAATTCTAAATATCCATGAGTTTTGATAAAATAAAATATGTTTATTTCCACATGTTCCAAAAGTTAGAAATAAAATATTTTGACAATCTATATGCAAACATAAATAACAATACCTTTTTCAAGTCATCATACTGTGAATCTAACTTGGATAAGTTCTGAATATCTGCTGATGTCTTCTTAATTGAATTATAGATTTCTTCAGGATTCATGTTTTCAGTGTCTACGTCATCCATTGGTGCAGTAGGTCTGATATAAATGCAAATAATAAAGTTTTCATGAAATTACACTCAATTACACTTTGCTTTGGCTCTTGTATAGACTTTGGATATACATGTATAGCATAGGATGGATTATCTCTTCCATGGCTTGAGCCTTCATATACATTATCTCAAACCCATCTAAAAATTAGTCTTAAATTTCTTAATCACAATTTAATAGTTTTAAGTACTTAGTAACTCACATGATATATGAATATATTTAATCACAGTTACACTGAGCTAAATATTTGTAATGGCCTCTAGGCATACCTGTTTGGAGACATTTTGTATCTTGATGGTGTAGTTGGACTGGTGATGTTTCTCGGAGACAATGGTTCAGTCTCACTATTCGTGCGCAGATGATTATGCAAAATTTTCGTTGCCCCATCCTAAAACAAAACACAATACTTGTTATATAATGCAGTTTTCCTTAAGACATAAAACCATACATCAATATTAAATAGATTTATATAAATTTATATAATCTTATTATCATCTGCTTTTAAACAAAGTTGCACACAACACTTCCCAAAATATTGAGAATGTAAATAACTCTTAAACTGAAAAAATGCATATATGGAAAGTGGAATTTTTTTTTTTGCCCATAGGGAGGATTTTTTTTGTTTTAATTTTGTTTTTGATTGTTTTGTTTTCATACAGCAAAAACATGTTATCTTGAAGCCGCTCAAGGGAGCCAATATTTGAGATAATCAATTGATCTATGTATACTGTATACATAATGTCAGGAATAAATGACTCTCTGATAATGTACATGTAGTTGAAACAAACCTCGAGATAACAGAAAATTCAAGACAAGCAATATCAAGATAACGAGTTTCTACTGCAGGTGACCAACCTGGAATGTTTTAGGCAGCACTTGTAGCATCATGGAGAACTCTGGCGTGTTGAGGTTGAAGAGTGCGATGAGCACCGCCTGAGAGGCCTTGCGCACCTCCACAGACTTGGGCTCGGTCGTCCACGTGATGATACGAGACACGGCCAGCCGCGTGTCTGACGAGTTGGAGAATTCGGCAGCATCCATCACCATAGTGAGGCTGTGGATGTAGTTCAACAACGCCACTTTCACCTGGTAACAAAAAAAAACATTTATGATCTGGGTCACTGTTATTGATGGTTCTGTGTGGAATGTTTTTAATGCATAAAGCGAGGGGCACATTCCACCGCAACGTGGGTCTACAACCTGTCTACTGCCAAAAACGCATAGAAAACGTGAGGATCCGTGAGTGTACAGTGCGGCAAACGTACGTTTTTTCAAGGCCGTACGGTGGCCGCAGAAGAAGTTTGGCTTGCCAAACTTCTACGACCACCCTGCGTCATGGTCTGACCGTAAGAAGGCAGTGCGGTGACCTTACGTTAAACACAGATGATTTACCCGCACGTTGTCGGCACGGACACAGTACTGGGGCCATGCGTTCCCTGTACATTGAACGTGCCGAACCCGTACTTTTCTAATTACACGGTGAGTAGGACGTACGTTATACGCGAGTACATCGCACGTTCTATGCAAGTTGAGGGCACGGCCACCTCAATAAAAAACACTCCCTGTGCCGACGCACTCACAACGCACGGAGCCCGTGCTTATGTGCCCACAACTGTACTTTTGTCCATGCGTGCGGAAAACGTCGTAGACGCCGCAGACTTCCAGACGCCTTGCGGCGACCACCGCCGCAAGGTGGAATGTGCCCCTCGCTTAATGGAGATGTTATCGACACATGTCGAAATTTAAAATACACTTGTGGAGCACTTAACAGAAACCAGGGGGATTTATACTTTGTCAAGTTAGACAGCATAGTATTTATAGTTGTTGTTTTTTCTTGTGATAAACTGCAAGTTGCTGAAGTGTTGAAATAATATTGGAATATGTTGTTTGATTTTTGATTTATTTTTTATTTTTTTGATATAATCTATTATTAATTCTTAGAATATCTGATATCAATCCTAAAAGAGCAATCTACGTGAAATGCAATGATCATAATATACAATCAACAAATTCAAAAAAAGATTTTAACTTAAAGAAATTCTTTATATTGCTTGCTTGTGTCATTTTTCAATTGCAAAACTGTACATCTATAAAATGTAGTAGTTTACAGCTTTCATATAGACTTCAATACCACTTATAAGAACATTGTCATTGTCTTGTGGAGACGGCTCAAGTCCCATTTTGACATGCCGAATCCAATTTCATTTTTGAAATAAAATATGTTTAAACCAAGAACATTGTCATGCATGGAGTAGACAGTGACAGTTAACCATAAACAATAAAAAACATAATAATTACTCTAGTCGCCTGGATATTAAAATCCAAGTGACTTGAGTTTAAGGAAGTACTTACAGATAGTAAAACCAACAGTAATAACTTTTTTATCATTTGAATGAAAAAGCAGCAGCTAAAATTGAAGAACTATGAAATATGATATAAACTGATGTAACATATGACTAACCGGGAGCTTTGATACAGAAATCTAAAACATGCATAATAAAGATTTCATAAATCATAATGATATGTGACAATCATGCAAAATTCTCACAATGAATGAACCCTCATATAATCACTTGAGGAAACACCTTTCATCAATACATGCCTAAATCATTTCACAACTAACTTAACATTTCTGTTTGCCCATTATAAATTTAAAAAAAAAGTAAAATAAATTACCACATAAAATGACAAACACAAATTCACACAACCATAAGCTGGCATCTAAGAGACAATTCAACGACATGGGACGATAAATAAAAATTGTAATTGTAGTTTCATACCTTGACCTGAAAACAGCCAACAAAATGGCAGCAACACAGAAACAAATCTCAGCAAATCCATTGTGAAATAATAACATAGGACAATCATACACTATAGTAAAGATGGATTTTAAGACAAGCAGGTGGGTGGACAATTAATAGGAATACAAGCATTTCAGATGATTTATTTGGGTATTATAGTGCACACGCGCAGGTAAAATCTGAATAACAATGGTTTCTTATAAAATTAAAAATAACAATCTTATTGAAAAATATCCCATAGTATTTGAATATCTGCATAATTATGTAGTACTATGGACAATGTCATACTCAGAAGGCCAAGCTTAAATTTGCACTGACAAAAAGTAAAACAAAATGCCACGCACATAGAAATCTTTCATAGATTTCAACAAAGGCCCCATAAAAATAATAAAATGTTTCTCGTCCCCTTCCGCCTGTGTATAGTGCAGCCTCCTGAACATTTTTATTGCCTCCCCAGTGATAAAAAATAAACGGCCCTCCCGCCTGGCTGCAAACAAAAGGCCGGTCATTTGTTTGCTATGCACGCTAGATATTATACTTCATTGATTATACTAGTTGTTTTATAAGTGATGTTTTATGATTTTGATAATAGAAAGACATTGTTCACGTACAATTGTAACACATCTAGTTCATTCATGGCCCAATATGAAAGATTTTGCGCAGAAGAAAAATGAAAAATAAAAAGTCAACCCCATCTCATTTTTTGATAATATAAGGACGGAAAAACCAGCAAAATAAAAAATGAAAAAATAAAGAATAAAATTGACCTCCCTCCTATAAGCAGGACGAGAAACATTTTATTAATTTTATGGAGCCAAAGGTAAACAACCATTATCCATGTATGTTAAACCAATGGACAATCTAATAAGCCATTTGCAAAGAAATGAAGATTTTACGATGATTGTAAATATTCAAACTCAATAGATATATGATGCTCCCAGCATCAACGAGCATTTTTTCAAATTGTATGACAGTGAGTAATCAACCATATAATACACATGATGAAATTATCCACACACACACACACACACACACTTACTGTGATCTATAAAATAGTACTTGACATTTGATGAACTAGTGCAGACTATACATTAAAATTGAAACACACATCATGGAAAAATGATTATCATTAAAGGTGTGCGCTTCGTAGAGGTGGACACTTTACTACAATTACCTTGAGATTTGGTGTTTGCGTGGAGTCGACGATGAAGCGCGTGAGGATGTTGAACTGGAGGTGGTAGGGGAAGGAGTCCCTGACGGCGTCGAGGGCGCGCTGCACCTTGGTGTGCAGGGAACCGAGCATGTCAGCGCCCAGCTTGTGCAGCAGCCGTGTGAGGCAGATGTACAGCCAGTCGTGCAGATCCTGCACAAACACACGTAATTCTCAAAGTGTGCATTTGTAGTGTCGACTCAATGCAGAGGTTGTATCAACAGGTTTTCAATTTCAACGCGAGTCTACAGGCACTGGTGTAAACGTTAAGTCAATATGTATACTAGAATATAACAATGTGGGTTAATTATCAATCACTTTGTTATCTCGAATGTTTTTGCTTATAATTATAACATATTGAAGAACTTAGTAATAAATAGGAAAAGAAATACGCTCTCAGATAGTAGTAAAAGTCCTGATGATTAAACAACACGTGACTTAAAAAATAAAAAAATTCTATTTAAAAGCGTATATCATAATGTATTAAGTTAAAAAAAAAGCGAGTTTCTTTTCTCTCTCAATGAACTGCCAAAGTCAAACAGCAAAAAAAAAAATCATCATCAAAATGAACTAAAATAAAATAAAGTTAGCACATATGAGCTTCAATATATCTAATCCTTATTGTAGCAACGCACTTTCAGCATTACAAGCAATTTACACAATCAACTTTCTGTATTGAAACCTTGGCAATAGAATATGAAGCCTGCTAGCAAATAGAACATACTCACAATATGAATTAATGACTGGTTTAAATAGAAAAATGTCATGAATATGTAAGCTCTCAAGTGAATTAAATTTCAAATACATTTGCATTTGTATAAGATACAGCATATGCGTGTCTTAAATGATATTAGAGAAGAATTTTGTTTCTTCTTGATTCTTAATTTTTGTCTGATAATTATATAATAGGTTGAACCTGTCATATTTTCATAAATTTAAAACTTTTTAATCACAGAGTTCCAACACTTTTTCACTACCAAAATTTCTTACTTTTTCCAGACTTTTTCCAGACTTTTTCATCATTTTTCCAGACCAAATATCTAACCTGTCACCGCAAAAAATCTTAATGAGATGCATCAAAAATCTTAATTTTCAGACAAAAATCTTAATAAAACCGACAAAAATCCTAATAAAATTTTAATGTTTTTTTATTCCATATAATACACTAGATTTAATAATAATGATCACTTAGTACAATCTTAGTATAGTCAGCAATAAATATCACAACTTACTGATGTTGCCATTCTTTTTTAACTAACCCATGCCAGAGCCAAGGGGGTCGGGGGGAGGGTGGGAGGGGAATTGCATTGACGGTGAGGGAAGGGTGCTGCCCCTCAAACTCCATGTAAGACACTGCAATCTATGAAATCTTTTAGACCCGGTTGGTTCATTGTACTCACTCATATACCCACCCCAAATCAGCCATTGTAGAAATAATAGATCTCATTCTTTAACATCTTGTCAAAAGCAGAAAAATTTGAAAATATCACACTTGAAGTCTGATTAACAATGTGACGAAATTGAATGATTGCAATTGTCATCGAGTATTATAAATCACATATCCGTGGTGCAGATGCCTTTCTTTATTGCTGGTAATACCCGATTGTGTTGTAAAATGAAACAATTTAAGTTTAAAAAACTTTAAAGCAGACGCCATGTTAGCTTTTGCGCATGTGCAGTAGTTGGCACCCGACTCTACTTATATTTATCGCAACGCACAAACGATAGCGGGAGAACACATTTCCAGTGCGCTACATCTAATTGATGGCATGATCCAGCCAAAAGCATTTACGTTTCATAAAATCTAGGTCGCATTGAACGGCAAAATTGGGTCAATGTCTGTCAGTGACGATATTGCATGGAAAAAGCGAGTATTTGGCAAAGTTCAGGACTTATTCCCGGTCTTGGAGGGAATTTTCATATTCCCGACTTTTTCCCGATTTCCTGTTAGCGTGGGAACCCTGATCACACCCTGATCACAACAAAGAGGCCTAGTGTTGTTTTCAATTTGCTATTTGCTGAACTGCTTTACCTGTTTGTGAACAGCCAGTAAATCGATCATCGTCTCAAGGAACATGGAGAATACTTTTCCGTGAGGGTCGTGAAACATTCGCGTGAACACCTCTGTGATCTTTTTCAACTCCATTCGACTACAAAAGCAGACAGAACCATTACTTATATTTAACAATTGCGCAAAGGAAAAGATTCATAATCATAAATCATAAAAGAAATGAAATGTTCACAGCAAATCTTTCAAAACAAATATACAGTTATACATATAGTAGACTGAAGCATTTGCATGTTGAGTTGGAAGCAAGTAATTCTTTTGTGGTGAAACAACTCATCATCCTATAAAAGAAATAGGATGTTCAAAGTGTGTGAGCCTTCCTTCTTTCCTAGGCAATTAACATGTGGAGAAGCAATGCCCAAGCTCACCTTCAGCACAATAAGACTGTTATCCATGTACCAGCGACACTGCTAATAAAAGGTGCTGTAAGCACTTACTTGAGGGGCCGTCCTCCGCGCATCATGTTCTGCAGACAGATGAGGCCCTCTTTACGGTCTGCCCAAGAGCCGCTTGTCATGTTGGACAGGATCTCCTGGATGTCCTGTAGTAGCAGAAAGTAGTCATAATCACCATCAGGCTGATGATTCAATACAAAACATTGTCGCCCACATCATCAAAATATCAGTTCATTATCGGAGTATGTTGATTACTCTAAAAAGAACATTAACTTCAGGGAAAAAAAGAATGACATCTTAAGTTTTCAATCAAGGTTGTAAAAATCAATGCTTTACCCTAAAAAAAAAAGAAAACAGCTTTTAAGATAGCTGTAACAAACTGTGGAATTCATATTAATCAAGAATATAAATAATCATATATCATATCCAGTCCGCATGGCTTGATGACACTAAACAAGTGAACCTCGTAGGCTATCAACTTAAATCTTGTATTGAGACATTATTTTTTCCCTTATCACGTTTTATTTTGTTTTGATGACTTACGTGCACTATTTTACACTTAGCTGGTATGAAATTGTACGCTATCTATCATAGTTTAATGTCACACATTCTGTTCTAAGTAATAATATGCCGAGTTGATAGGTATTGCAACCAAACAAACTATTGTAAAATGTGTCATTAATGATTTCATTTTAGCTTATCCCTGCCATATGCAAAGATTATGTGTGAAACAAACTAGATTGTAATTGCATCATAGGAGTATTCAGACCAGCAGCGTACTCCTCTTGGCACTATAACTACAGAGATATGAACCTGTCACCGCGGAAAATCTTAATCCGACCTTTGAAAAATCTTAATTTTTTAGCAAAAATCTTAATAAAAAACTAAAAAAAAAATCTTAAGAAAATCTTAATGTTTTACAGTTTAGTACATACTTAAAATGGCAATAAAAACATAAAAAAATATTAATTTAAGTACTTTTTGTATAGTGGGTACCAAAATTACTACCGGTAAGTATTTGATGGTTTTATACTACCAGTGGCAACTGTAGGATCTGCCCGTATGATGGTCATCATTACACTACTCTTATTTTACAAGGATTACTAAATAACTGTTCTATCACTTTGCCATTACTAGTCAATAACTACACCCCAAACCACCCCAGATCTGCCACTGTACAAATACTAGCTCTGATTCTTGAACATCTTTTTTCTGAAAACTGGTCGGTGAAGTCTGAAGAGCAGAATATTGTGTGGCAAGATTGAATGGATTGTTACTTTGATCGAGTATCTTAAATCACACGTCCGTGCGACAGATTCATTTCATGACTGTTGGCCTATTACTTTGTAAAATTGACAAGATTAACTAAAATCCAAGTTTTTTGTCAGTTCCATACCTCAACATCGCCATTTTGGCACCTGTGCACCTGCTACACATACTAGTTCACGACGCAATATGCATTCATCACAACGCAAATAGAACAATATGCAAACACGTTTTCACGCTCTATAGATAAGTTACCAGCGTGATCCAGTTGATCCGATCCCCGATAAAGCTGTATTCGACAAAAATGCCCCCATTTTCTGTGAAACTAGTGAAATCCCTTGATAAAACCATGGCCCGGACGTAATGATTTTTCATTAAATCGTAAAAATTCATGAAAAACCGTAAGTTCACATCTCTGTAACTATGAACTGAACTGCGAAATGAATGTGTATATAACGCAACATCTGAAACCCTATACTAGGTCTAGGACTAAAGCTTTTTTGCCCGGTTGGCTTTTGAGCTAATGCTTATAAATAGCAAAAATTATCACATTACAAAGTATACTGGAATTGATAGCTTTCACAAGGCCTTTAGGTTTAAGCTTTACCATCATATTTATTCTTTTAAGTCATACATATTTTTCAAAAAAGCTTTTGAACCAGTATAGTTGCAGTAATTATTTACAAATGAAAAATAAAATACAACTTTCAAAACAATCAGATGATGAATGATTGTCATCAGAGGAGAGTTTGTTCTATGAGTGAATTCCTGCCCAAACAACAAGCAATAATCTGTAGTAGCAACTGGCCTTGCCATTTGATAAAATTAATTCCTGTACAGTACAAGACGCCTCATACATTTTACTTAATAGCATTTTTAATTCACATAATTAGCAGCTTAACTTGTTGTCTTAATTATAAGCTATAATTGATTACTTAATTTACAAAATTTCATCAGAATCATCACTTTAGGGAATAGGGACTATTGTAGTGACAAAGATCAAAGGGCATTAACTACAGACAAAAACACATAACTCCTGAGTTGGGTTTCTGGTATAGGTGAACGTACTTAATGCCTAGGGCACATTACATCGCAAGGGGTGTCTACAGCCAGTCTACGACCAAAAACGCACGGAGATCGTAAAGATCCGTGAGTGTTAACTGCGATAAATGTTGCATTTATTTTTTAAGGCCGTAGGGTTGCCGTAGAAGTTTGACTTGCCAAACTTCTTCTACGACCACCCTACATCATGGTCTAACCGCAAGGAGGCAGTGCGGAGACCTTACGTTAAACAGGATTTACCCGCACGTTGTCGGCACAGATACAGTCCTGGGACCGTGCGTTCCCTGTACCATGAACGTGTGGATCCCGTACTTTTGTAATAACACGGTGAGTAGAACGTAAGTTATAAAACGCACGTTGATCTCACGGTCACCTCAATAAAAAACACTCCCTGTGCCGACACGCTCATAATGCACGGGCTCCGTTCATATGTACCTACAACTGTTCTTTTGTCAATGCATGCGGAAAACGCCGTAGACGCCGCAGACCTCAAGACGCCTTGTGGCGTCCCCGCACGCAAGGTCAAATGTGCCCCTCGCTTGATATGGTTCAGTTGGTTAAACAGATGAATTAAGAAGAAATAACCCAATGTTGATAAAATTAGAGCTACAGTCAGTTTTGACTGTCGGTGTAGACACTCACGACGAATCATGTGTTGCTTGGATTGCTATGAGAACGATCTTTGTGAAAAGTTCAGTGTTGATGCCCATCAAAGGCGTGAACAGAGGGTTATACATTTAAGGTGATCATTGTAAAATCCAAAGCAGTTCTCCCTAATACCATGATTTCAGGCACCAAACAAGACTAGCTGATTAAAGATAACAGTGTATAACAAGACTGTCAGAGAAATGCTTCCTGTATTTTTGAAGAAAACATCCTAAATGTCAGATTGTCATTATAAAGAAGTCAGATTTTTTTTCTTGAGATTTAAACAACAAATCACAACAAATCCCTGTGTATCACCTGATAATTCTTACCCAAGGACTACCTTAAAATGCATTGAACCAATCCATGAGGAAGTTTCAAAACAAAACGCTTGGACAGGAATTTCACACTTAGAGAGGTAGATATATGAAGAGAGCGATTTTTCAGTTAGCGGGAATGTAAATTAAACTTAAGTAACTTTAGGTAGGAATGTGTTCATAAATATGTAAAAAACATTTTGGTCTTTTTTTTAAAAATGAATGTTAAGTATTAACAAATTAAAAAAATGTTGACTGATATCATTGTAAACAGTTAGGCATTATATTGAATTAAACAATAGCTATAGAAGATAAAAAAAAGTCCACAACACAGTTAAACAAGCTACTTCCTGATAACAACATTAATAAATAAGAATACAACAGACATTGGAGAAATATTAACATTAATTGAGATGATGACACAATTTTAAATCCATTTTCCTCCAACATTTCTGCATTTATATCTGTAAAAAAAATCACGATAAATCACTTAAAAATTGAAGGGCTTGGAATTATTAACTTGATGTACGAGTTTTGCTGCAAATATTAATACATAAAAAGCAAGACATTAGTGCACAATCGAGGAGCAGAGGAAGTCATGCCGTTTTACCTGTTCATAGCCCTGGAGATCCTCTCGGAAGGCAGTCTAGAGGACATAAAGAAAAACAGTGCACAATCAACAGTGTACATGCCTGTCATCACGTATGTATCAATGCAAATGGATGAAATAAAATAATGCTAACAATTAACAGTCTTTAGTGAAAACAACTTGCCAAAAATGGCACATTAAACAATAACTGCTTTCAAGAGATTAAGTGCAAAAAAAAAATTAGTTGCAAAACAAAAATTTAGTATGAAATACACTTAATTACGATGGTAGCTATACAGTACTAAATTTAGAGTCAAAAGTTAATAGCAGAATAAAAATGCCACACAACATTGATCATTTTTATCAGTAACTACATTAAAAAATCTATGTGGGTTTTGCAGTAGCAATTCAATCAGCATTCACTAGTCATCATCCAATGGATGCTGAAAATGGAATATGTGTGACGAAGCCACTAAAATTGCTTGCTAGATTGTAATATTTTCCAAAAAAAAAATTTATTTGATCAGTATGAAAGTGAGAAATTATGAGCACATAAATATGAAAAATTGACTAGCAAACAATTTCCAAAAGCACACACTAAAAAGACTTTTTTGTAGGGTCTCACCTGAACCACCAATTTCAGACAACAATGTGATCATGATTGTAATACAAAATGATAGAAATAGGAACACGGGTGATATAAATAAAACCATCCACGTCCAGAGGATTGAGTAGCAATAACAAAGGAAAAGACACAGACAACGCCGCAGATTGTTTGCGTACCTTGGAAACTCTCATAGAATGTCTTCGGCGTATTCTGTCCTCTCCATACTATTCAATGGGGAAACAAAAAAAATTGCAATTAGAAAATGTAGTATAAGCCATTTTGGACAAGTACCATTGAGTTAGACAAGAAGTTTGAAAATGTTAGCAAGTTCCAAAGATGTTTTTGTACATAAGTAGAGTTTGTCTAACATAGTTACTTGTAGTGTTCATGTTAAATATATGCACACAAAAAGCACGAGCATGCACCGTTCTTGTATACATGGATGGCCAAACTTAATATGAATGACAAATTACTATCTAACTTAAAAAATTCATTATAGGACACCATGAAACAAAGAACTGTGCTCTTTTGAGTCTGTCACCCAAGTTAATGGAAAGAAATCAAAGAAATTAGTGCATGCTAAGGGATTAAAATGCTGATTTGTTAGCATTGCATCATGCAGATCCAGGAGCACAATTCTTATACTTTATCTCTACTATATAATACACCTAAGTAAATATACAAATAATAACGTCCAAGATGGGTACACTGACCTCAGATGTTCTACCATAAGAAGTGTATGAACGTTCAGAGCATACACTAGAAGTTTCACTGTTAGCGTCATCAGATTCATAACTTTCATAACGTTTCTTCATCACCCTCTGAAAATTACAAGAGACCTTATCAAGCATGAATTAATATGTCAACTTATAGACACACAACACATTAGAATACTAGAACTTCAGAGCGGTGTTATATTTGTGTGTATTGCAAAAACCTATAAATTATGCTAAAATTCCTGAATGTTAAGTCATATTAATCATGACAATTGCTCCAAATAATCTATATCAGTCATCATTATCATACATTGTTAGATAATCGATTCATTTCTCATCGTATTTCAAAGAAAAAACAACAGTATTGTGATAAACACTGCATGCTGTCTGGTCACCTGAGTGGGCGGCTGGTGCGGCGCGAGCAGCGCGTCCGCCACTGCCTGCTCCACCTCCTGACCCTGTGTGAGCACCCGCTGAGCGAGCGGCTGCGCACCAGCTTTCTGACGAGGCATACCATACCGCAGACTGCTGCCACTCATCTTGCGCTCACGACCTGCAGTAAAGTGAGTACTTAACTTTTTTTCCAGTGCCATACAGAACATTGGACATGCTCAATCAGATATAATCACACAACATTCCAGAAAACTATGCAGCAGGGATATCAATAGTGTGGTGGGAGGAGAAATCACCGTCTATGAATTCAACATTTGAACTCGGGTACGTCACTTAATGTGATCGTGTTCAATGTGTTGATGATCACTGCCAATATCTGTACGTTACACGTCGTGCCACTGACCGTAAAGCCTGTTGGGGCTGGTCTCCCGGCTGGCACCCTGGCTGCGGGGGATTCCAGAGCGGCGGGCAGGACCCGGTGCTGTGCGGGCCGGCGCCAGAGCCTGCTGCTGCTGGTGGGTGAGGTAGCTGAGGCGCGAAAGAGGGGATGTCGACCGGCTTGACGCTTGAACACAGAGCACATAATTGTAATCAAAGGCTGGCGATGACAATTTGTGGGAGGTCCGAAACCTGGCAGGCAGTTAGTGTGAGGTTCTAAGTTTGGATACCGCAGACTTCACTCAACGATCTATGCTAATGTGCAAGCTCATATCAGGCCAAATTATGAATGTTAATAAACATCAACAGTGTTGAAATGTTAATACCATTTGTAGACGTGAAATATGGTTTAATGTGTGGGCTTTTGCAGGATTGTATATATTTTCATGAAGTGGTAGCGAAGGTACATGTAAGTTTATAATGTAAAGATTGGCATTGTGCCATCATCATCCTGAAAAGTTTGCAACATTTCATAACCAAAAACCCTTACTGTTTCATGTGTTTGTTGATTGACCATCACCAATTAAAACATCCACCACCATAATGAATAAAAATACATAAATATTATCTAAAGAAGATGACCGTATTTTGTGGCTTTTTTTATATCAAATTGTTTTGGAAGATTGATTTTCCAAAATTAGTACATGTACCGGTACCCCCAATTTGTTTTATTTCCGGAGTGGTTCGTAACATTAACTTCTGATTTACAAGTGACCAATACATTCAATGGTTACTGCAGACTTATATTGGCTGGTAAACAAATTTCTAAATTAAGTTCAACAGGTGAAAGTAAAAGCAGAAATATATAAATGTACTTCTTTCAAAGAATTGGTAAATATAATTTTTCACTATAAAATTATTTAGAAAAACTATGTATGAAAAAAATTCTAAACCAAAGCTTTAGCAGCAAGTAAACCAGTAATAAATACTGCTTAACAAAACAAGCTGGAATCTGGTCCAATTAGCAAAGCTTATATTTCTTATCATATTTTTCATTAAAGAATAATCCTAAAAAATGAGGCTAATAGATTTAGTCTACTCTACATAAACTTTTTCTATGTCTACTTCCATGGAACTTACGTTGAGACTGTGACACACCAATCTTTGATTTTGGTCGACTTCTTTCTGGTGATAATACATTCTCAACAGCAACACGGTTAGATGCAGATTTTCTTGGCCGAGCTGTAATAAATAGCCCCAAAATAAAGTCAAGCCAAATTCTTGAAAAAAAGATGTGCAATATGTGTATAGGTAAACATATACTGTGCATTTAAATTAATTGAACAAAACAAAAAACACACATCAGATTAATAATAAAGTGCAATTGATTTTAAACAGAAAAAGTACTTTACACCAAAAAAAGACACAAAAACATAAAATAAGGTGTAGTGTTACTTAAACAATTTTCTTTGGATACATTTAATTAGATAACTATAATATCTAAGAATATCTGAAAGAAACATTGACAGAACATATATTTTCATGAAATTAAAAAAAAAATACATATATAATAAATCATGCTTAGACAATAACTTATTTTTTTATTTCATAGATTAAAATAAGCCCGTGTACACCATTTAATATATCTTATAAAGCTAGATCATAAATAATCATAATCATACATGTAGACTTTGATCTTCTAAAAAGCTTTCAGGGAAAGAACAATTTTGCTCTCAAAATAAAGTTTCTACATGTTCTAAAAGCAGACATTTTCCTATTCTTAAATGCTGAAAACCATACAAGCAATAAATTAGCAATGAATTAACCCTGCAAATAAAGTTTATCATAACCATATTTTATGACAATTTTGCATCAACAATTGTATTATATTTATGTTAGGCTTATATTTATGTTAGGCAAGCATTCTCAATGTCTTCAATGCAGAAATTCTTATTGCTTCTGATATCTATTTAAATCTCTTTGAAACGCTACACCAAAATTCAATCAAACCCACTGCTATATTAATACTGCAGTATCAAAAGGAAAAATCATCACACAAAACAGAGCATGCCATACACAAAATAACTGCTAAAAGGATTTGGTGAACGAAATCAAACAACACTTTTCACAATGCATTGACCACTCTTACTCACTTGTAGTGTCAAATGATGACTGTCTAGGTTTAGGTAAACGTGATGCTAGCCTATCTGAGGCTAGATCTGCGGTACTGTGACTCTGACCTACACGCACATGATGGGAAACAACTCATGTCAAAAGCCAAGTAAAAATAACACATTTTAATAAAGCAGCAAAGTTTAGGCCATGCATAATACTGTTATTAAGCTATATTAATCAGCGAAAAAATAGATGTTACAAAAATTCCTTAAGTACAGTATATTAATAAAATTATATGAACATTTCTAAATAAATCAGTTGTCTATAAAAGCAACTAATATCAAATCCGGAGTTGTTATTTATTTGGTAACATTAGTTAAGAAATGGGAATGAATATTTCAAATACATGAAACAATTTAAGAAGCAAAATAGTACATCCATGTATATGGTCTAGCACAAGATCATGCAAACGGGTCTACAATAAATGCATCAAACTTCATGCAATATACGAAATCAAATTGAATTCACACTTCATGAGTCATGTACAAGTCAATTAGGAATGAATTGTAAAATACCTACCTCATGCACTGGTGTTAAATGGGGCACACAACGAGAATAAAATCACATTTATAAGGCTAGGTAACAATATTCTACTTATCTACTATCGAAAGTTTGAGGTTTTCCTTTTTACCGGGAGAAAGGGTACAGCTTGTCACATCAAAAATCAACTCAAAAGACATAAGCCAGAAATAACTCAATAACAAAAGACAATTTCATACTAAAACAGACTAACATAAGAATCGACCACATAATGTTTTTCGCATATTCAAGTACTCTGTAACAACCCAATTTTCATTCAAGAAAATCAAATCTTTTATTGGCGTGTATTCACTCCAAATATGGTTTACCATAAAAAAAACACTACCCATAATCAAGATACAAGAAACAAACAATGAACCAATTAAATGACAAATGGTCCATGCAAATATTTCATGAAAGACCAAAATTTCCTAACTTCATTTTTGAAAGAGATTATCTTTCAAAAATAGCCTATATGATTAAGGCTGTATAAAGCTATGCAGAGTGCTCAAATTGCTCTTGGAAAGTGAGTCCATTACTTACGTATCTCAGACTTAGCCCTCATAGCAGAAGCAAGAGTTCTCTCATCACAACTCTGTGTAAGGTCAGACTGAACGCTACTAGCGCTACTTGATGCAGATCCTCGATCTTCTGTAGATTGCCAGCACAGGAGGCAAAAACAACCATCAAACAACAGCATACCGCACTCACACCCACCAAAATTTAACCACCCAAAATTTGACAGAAAATTACTATTTTCAAGTATTTTGTAATCAAATGAAACAAAACAAGCAGTCCAAGTTGTTTGTTAATATTGTTCAATGAGCATAAAGCATTTATCCAATTACAAAGAATACGTATTTAGTCATCACTGGATGGTAAAATTACTACATCTTATGCCACAATTATCTTTTTTTGAAAAAAAACAAACATTTTTATCCTTCATTGCCAATCCATCAAAGCCATACTTGTTATCTCATCTACAGGGATAAAGTGCTTCATGATTCCAAAGACCTATTTGTAATATATTCAACCAACAGACAGATCTGCAGTAAAATTAATCAACTGTTAGAATGAAATGCTCTAACAAGCCATCAGCTTTTCTTTTTAAATATGTAATAAGTCTTATAGAATAATTTTAAATTTACATGAAGGAATAATAATAATTTGGAAAAAGTGACAATAATAAAGATATGAAAGAATTTCTAAACTCCTTCAACAATATTTTCTGTCAGAACAATACATCACAATGCCATTCAAACTCCCATACAAAATATATAAAAGTACACAAAAACAAATTCAAAACACAGATAAATTATCCAGATAACATTGGTATGAAAATCAACAAAAGCTTTTCAAAAGTGGAAATATTCCATTCTGAGAAAACAATTACTCAAAATTTCACTGCATCAAGCATAAACACAAATGGAATATTCCGAACTTTCCATTGATAAACTTACGCATGAAAGATACTTCAGGAACTGAAGTTTTACGAGTTCTACCCCAAGTCGCCCGAACGTCAAAAACTTCATCGTCAGAGCCGTCATTGGCCAGGTTACGATTAGATAAAGCTTTACGACGATATGCCGCAGTTGCTTTCATCTGCCTCATGCTGCGAAAGCCTGAGTTAGAACGCAGACTTGATTAAAAACTATTTTCTTTTTCTTATAAAAGTCACACAAAAAAATCAAACCTGTATTCTGACAGCGTGGAAAATCCAGTTTTGTCAAATTTGTTTGCACCTGTAAATCTACAAGTTAGTTAGCTAGAATAGTCACTAGTTAGAATGGGAGGAACAGATGTGGTCTGGGTGGATATTAAGTTATTCTGAAAAAAGTAATATTAGTCTGTTAATAAATGGTATGGTTATCAATCCAATTGAAATTTTCAAAAAAAAATATTAGAATTACATTCAATAATTTTAGTAATAAATATATTAAGAAAATTAGTCTTGAAATTGAATCACAATAAAAGAAGGTAAAACTAAAAGGCAGTTGAAACTAGTAAACAATATCACTACTAAAGAATAAGTTGTCTGAACTATCAAATAATGTCTTTACAAAAAAAGTTCAATAATAACACACAATGAATGGTCATGCCTGGGAGATTTATTAGTATTCAACGCTATCCTAAGTACAATACTAACAGAAATGGTGATATTGGATATGTAGAAAGCTAAATGTTATTACTAAGAAATACAAATGGCAAGATTTACAGGTGCAAGGAAACTTGACAAAGTTGTGTGTTTGGGTTAAGAAAATAGGATAATCCTTTCAATACATTGACCATATCAAAAGGATACCACGTACAAACCTTAGTTTGCAGAGCTCATGAGAATGAGGCAAAGTTACCAAGAAGAAATGATGAGTATAATAAAATACAGGAAAATGAGATACATGTAGATGATGTAAAGAAAGACAGAAATAATCTAAATATGAATAAAATAATTCAAAAAATAAATTTCAACAAAATTCAACGTTTATTTTAACTTTGCTTAAAGTCGTTTAAACAGAATGATGCCATAGTAAAGAGCATTTGTTTCATATCTGCTAAACTACTCAAAACCACTAGTCATACACAGCAAGCTCTGGTACACTGCCAGCACGAGTGTCCCTCTTGCCACATTGCTTTCTCCATAATAAAACAATTCAAAATAAAAAGTCCCAAGTAAAAGATGACTCAAGGTGTGCAAAAATATATTTTGTGTAAAGATTTTTTACAAAACATTATTTAGTTTTGTTACTACGGCTGGCTTGTTCTGGAGCGTGCTGTGCACAGCTCTACAACAAATATCTCAAAAATAGAAAATCATGCAGAAGATGATGAGGAATCATAATATAACCAAAAAAAGAGCTACATCACTAAATAAATAATAAAACCAACCATTCAAAACATTATGACTGTACTGAGCTTCGTATGAACGAATGTTATGAGTAACACTATAAATCAGGAAGCATGCAACTGTGTTATCAACATCCTCGTTGGTGGGTCGGGGCGGGGGCCAGTGCATGGGTACAGGACAACCCAGATGACCTTGCCTTGACCGCCACCTCCGGAGATGGGTAGACACAGAAGACGAGCAGCCATCACCACTACTAATGAAAAGGTTGGAGGAGGGAGGCCGACTTACGCAGTGAGTTATATGTGGAGGACCCATATGCGGAGGACACATTGGCCCCAATGCGGGACTTGGGCAAAGTTCCTCCTGCTGCACCATTAGAGCCATTGTTAGCCAAGTCTATAGCCGACGAGGATCGCATGATGCCACCGTTACTTGACGACGAGCTCATCATATGGCTCTTTCTTGATGAAGGCACTGCAGCGACTCGACTAGCTGTGGTAGGGCGGGATGGAGGGGCATCTATAAGTCGCAGTAAAAGGGAAAATAGGAAAGTTGTATTCATACAAAGGGTTAATGATTATTGCTGCAAAACTCTTACTCTCTGTCACAGTGAAATTACTATTAACTACAAAGTTTTTTTCTGTAAGGTTTTGTAATTTTTGACATTTTTTTTTTTCAAGCAAGAGTTTTGTCAGGAGTACATGTGAAACGGTTGGTGAAAAGTATGGAATAGAAAATTTGTTGTTTGGGTTTTCCTGAAAGCGTAAAAATGGAAGCTTTGATTATCATAGTCTAGATGTGCAATGCATAAAATATAAAAATCCAAACAAAAATTAAACAAAACAGGTTGAGAACACAGCATTATTTTGTACTGTACAGAGCAGTAGATTACAATTGGGATTGTTTTATTCAAACTTGTATTAGAAATTAATACCCGAAGTAGTTTAAAGTAGTCATGCACACTTCAAAGACTTTTCTGTCAAAAATAGAAGCATGGGTTTTGTTATAATACATTCGTCCCTGAGTTATTTTGTAGTTGAAAATGTTTAAAAAAATTATCTCATTAAATAGATACAAAAGAAAACTGTGATTTTAAAAAGACAACAGTGCATATTCACACCAATGCCAACATCTACAGGTAAGGCAATTAAAAAAGCTCTTTACAATCATTGGAAACTTCTAAATAAATCTACAATCTTACACAAGTTTGTACATGACTTGATATAGAAGCTACAACAAATTGCCCTACGAACATACAGCCTAAGAGGATGGCATTGATTGAGAAAAGGCAATTTCAGACAGCATCCAGATTTTAGGACCTATACTACTTACCTGCACTATCTACATCATCTACAAAAGATGTAGAAGAATAAAACCATTATTGTGCATTTTGTAAATGCCATTAAATCCCACCATGTCCATTTAACAAACTAATACCTTCAATCACCCGCATGCTTTCTGTCAATTGATTTTCAATATTTCACCAGTGATCCAAAAAAACATTAAAATACTTACTAGTATGCAGGACTAGTACAATGTAAAAGTTAGTTCGTAAAATCCAACTTCTCAAAAAAAAAAAAAAAAAAAAAAAAAAATCCCAACCATAGAGACTATAAACAAAATAATCATTTTTGGTATCTCACAATTAAAAATATATAGTGAGCCTTAAAATATTTCATATTTCAAAATAAGAATGATAAATTGTGTTTCTAAGGACAAGAATAAAAAGCCTGGTAGCGATCAAAATCCATTAATGAGCACTATGTCCATGAATAAATTTTCAATAATTTCACAAGTACGCATCATAAAACAGCAGTAAAAATGTATAACATATTGTTTGCAAATACCATCCTAGCTACTGAATGCTTCATGATTCCATCCTATAAAAAGTTACATTCTTATTGGTTGAATCATGTAAGCATTGTGACGAAAATATCGTCCAATATCAGAGTTTGTTCAAACCACGTAGTAGACTGTGACATGTGCCTGTGATTACCTGTATGGTCGGTGTGCTGCTTGGCCCCTGGTGCCACTGACCGTCGCCCTGACAACGTCCGTGAGAACAAGTTCGTACCGCGCTCTGTACTCATCGAACGAGACCTGAAAAAAAACCACTGACTCTGTTGTAATACTTGTGAAATAGTGCTCATGATTGACGAATTTAAAAAAAAAATCAACATGCATCTTGGAACAAAGACTGAGATTGTTTTACAATAGAATCACTTCAGTCATCCACATCTTCCATCAATTCTTCCGATAGATCATACCATTATTGAGTGTTTGTATTAACTGTGGCTCTACATTCGGTTCGTTGGTTTGGTGTTGCAAAATGGAAGTCCGTATTCAAAATGTTTTATGTATAAATCGAAAATCACATACACGTACAAATAGAACCATACAGAAACAAATAAGGTACTAGCCCAATTTATGAGCCTGGCAATGTAGCTTAGAGCGTAGATATCATATAATTTTAGCACTAAAAAGTACATCACATAGTCACAAGTAGACTAAAACACAACTCTAGCCATGCAGAACATGATGATTATCAATTATACCAGTGTGACTACCAAGTATGCGTCTCACCGTGACTTGTTTTTGGCGGCTGCGGATGCTGCACCGGCAGACGCCGCTCGCACTTGGCGCTCCAGCGACTGGTTACTCGATGAGCTGCTCATCTCACCCTGTAGCTGCTTCTGTTTGGCAAAGTCGAGGGACTCAAACAGCGCGTCCGCTTGAGATTTGAAGTGTTCAGCAAAACCCCAGTAGGCCCTGGATATGGGTAGTGATGTGTTAAAAAATATCAAATGCAATAAAATCAATGTCTGTCCATGTTGTATTTTAGTCTGTCTTGTAATGCTGGATGAGTGTAAAAATATTGTTGGCTCAGGAGTATAGTAGCCCTTTAAGTGGAGTAATTATGTGAATTAAGAAAACTTACTTTCTTGAGTGTTGTCTGGTTTCTGCATCAGCATCACCAATTCCTTTTTTAATTGCATCCTGTAGAATCGCTATATGTCTTTCAAGGGTATGAGTTGGCCAAGTATTTAAAAGTAGGCATAAAAATTCTCCACATTCTCTGCAAAACCATTTACACTTATTATTATAAACTCAATAATTTTCTTTCGTACATGTAAAATAACATTCAATCTATGGCAACAAGAATTTCTTCAAAATCTTATGCGGATATTGCACAAAAATATGCAGCATATTTACCTTCTAGTAACAGCTGATTTGGAACCCAAGTGCTGCGTAATGATGGGAATCAACCGAGGTGCATGTGTATGCTGAAAGAATGGCCAAAATAATTAAGCTTTGCTAGAAATATGCTACCACACAAAATCTGTTGTATAATATAATCATGTTGTGAAACAGCTTTTAAGCGACTTACCTGAACGATGAATTTAATACTGACTCGGCCTGATGTAGCCATGATTTTGGCGGAGTTCATGAGCAAAACAATAAGTGCAGGGAGAAGCTGCTCGGCACATTTGTCAAACTTGTTGCCTAAAGACTGTGCCAGGTAGCTGAAAATATAGGTCGTTTGAGACGTACCAGCAAACAAACCACAATAAATATCAAAACACGTTTGTAGAGCGCAATAAGCTACTTTAAAATCAAATTGATGACCAGGATTTTGAAACTAATTATATATTCAATGAGAAAATCAGCATAACCATACTTTGATATGGTGATCGGTTTCTTTGTGTCGCTTCAGTAGCTGAAGCGAAAGCCTTGTGATCACTTTGTTTCTATGTATCTATGTATGTATGTATGTATGTCTCCGGACAAGCTAGAGCTTTTACCGTTCCACAGATTTCGTTCAAACTTTACGCAACTATGAGGTATGACGTGACACCGAAGTGATTCGATTTTGGGCGCTCTGCCAATTAAATTGTGTATTTTAGAAGGCCATTTATGACATTTTACTGATATTCAATGCACTTAGCCAGCAAGAAAAAAATCAATACTCAGCCTAGCAGCAATGTATATAGACAACATGATAAAATCAATATACCTGCTGCAAATTAATAAAATCAATACAGCATACTCATGCACAATATCATTTGTGGCTGATTACAGTATATATTAGTATTATGTACTTTTAATCAAGATTTCCATAACATTTTAGTCAACTTTTAACAGTTGAACTTGATTAACACTAAAGTATGCATCGTTTCATTATATGTCTTAATTGCCCATATAAATCAACGTTGTTCTAGCGACGCCGTGTTCTTTGAACACTTCTGATCTAGTTATCTTTTTTACACTTTTAGTATTCATGGTCATAGCAATACGAAATCAAACTTATCAAAATGTCATAACAAGCATGTGTATGTTTAAACTGTTATGACACATAAATATGATTTTCATGTAACATATGAAAGCATCCACTTCATTAAAAAGCCTGATTATCATGAATAAGAATCTACCTGATAGTGACACACGCCTCTCTCACTATCTGAGACCGGAGATCCTTGACGGACAAGACAAGGGCAGACTCCAGCGTGCGAAGATGTACAGTGAAGTCCTCAATGTCCAACGCTCCAGCAACAATCAAAGATCGGATGAGTTTTAGCTAAAAGAATTTTTTTTTTTTTTTTAAATTCAATTAACTAGCTTGCTATACTTATTGAAACTGTTTCTTAGTTCTACCGATAATAGAATTAAAAATATATAGTCTTGCACTTGCCAACCTAAAATCTATTAAATAAATTTAAGAAAAGATAGATGAAAAGAAAACAGAACCCTACAATTTTTAGATTTCAGAAGGTACGAATTTGTTTCTTGCTATAAGAAAAGTAATGAAATAATACACGTACATCCACAAAAAAAAAGCATCCCAAATATTGTTCAGTAAACATTATATATCTGAGCTTGGAGTGGACCGACTTACGGATTCATTGCGCTTTTCCCATGGATTGTTACCGTCAGACAGCATAGTGTTGATTTTTGTTACATGGTCATTAAGTTCTTTGGCAGAAAATAACTGAAAAATAAATAAAATGTTTAAACAAACAGCAAATAACATTGAAATTATGTAGTTTTTTTATATGTTACCATGTCATAGATTTCCCATTTCTACCTTATTTTTTCCCACCATAATGACGATAGAGGTTAGTAATAGGTTACTCTACTACTTACAATTGAACAAATCAACAAAACACTAACCTCTATGAATATTCCTACTACTAATAATAAGTCTGCATAAAGATATAATGACTACAATTTAATGCAAATGTTTCGCATGTACATTTCGATGATTTGGTAGCACAAAATGTTTTATCAATGTGGAGACTTACATGTATTTTGGGAACATCCTCAAAGCTATTGGTGAACGCATCTTCATCAACGCTACCAGCTAAAGAAAAACAAAATCAAATGTTGTATTTTTACACAATACAATATACATTATGAAATACATAGAATGCCTCGAAACGTCAGTACTTAGAATTCTGCTGACCATGAAGTGTTTCCTCTAGTTGCGAAAAAAACAAACATTAGCTGCTAATATTAATTGAAAGCATTTATGTTTTAATTCAAGAATTTCATGTTTTTCTTTGAATTTTAAAAATAAGCAGAATTTTGCATATGCATCAAATAGCTGCATCAATCATTGCAGGTGAACACCTATAGAACTAACTGGCCACATCAGGTCAACCCTGAATATTGATAGATGTATGTGGTCGCGTATGATTGTGCCATTTCAGAAGTTTTCATAGAAATGGATGCACTGCAACTAATATGTGCTGAAAAACAATATTAATTTTTGCACATGTATAAAAAGCAGAACTTAACCAAGCTGAACTCAACAAAGATAACAGACGCACCAGGAAATGAACAGAAGACTTGTTTTCGTTGACAATTTTCACTTTAACTACTCATGCTCTAGACAAAACAGTATAAGATTAAATTTTATTTAAAAATTCTAGCAATCTTCAACACTTTTGGCAAAAAATTTACAAACACACTAGAGTCCTAAGCAAACTTGAGGGATTTGTGCTGGCAGAAAATGTACTCAATTCTAATTGGACAGAAAAAAAAGATGAATAACTTATTGGTTGTGATCAAACATTAAATTTGACTTGAATATAGAAAACAAGCTTCAAAACAAGACAGAGCAGAGGATCATAACGTTCATGTTCTGCTCTAAGAGATTGACAATTGCTTATGTCATTTAACGACACACATTAAGCTAAAATGCACAAATGTAGGATTTCACACAAAAAACAACACATTTTTCAGCGCTAAAGAAACCATTTTAAGCAGATGAGACTTGGATGTTTTACCTGCTGCCCCGGCGGCAGTGCCTTGTTTCTTATTTTGTGTAGTTCTAGGTTGGCGCGCTAGGAGGAAAAATCTAGATTATAATTACCATGTCCTCCTACTCTCCTCACATTTAAAAATCCATGACCAAATACATTAGATGTTATTTCAAATCTTTTTACTTTATCAAGCAATTTTTGTTTTTATATCTAAAACATTTTTATTTGACTGCCTGTTATATGTTCATTCAAAAGACAGACATTAAAAAAGCATCCACCTTTTGATGGTTTAAAATGTCATGGATTCCTAAATTGAGGTACAAGGAATCTGTTAATAAAAAATTAGAATTAAAGGAAAGAACATTCTAACAATGACCATTGTGCATAAGTTATAAGTGCAAAGCTAAACTATAAAAATCATCAGGTTAGATATTAAGAAGATAAAAATGGAAATGAAACATCAGACACTTTATTTCCCATAGCTCAATAACTGAAATTATATTCAGTCACTATGAGACTACCCATACTACGGCATAGAAAAAAAGTCAAAGAATTGAAAATAGACATACTCATTATAGAATGTGATTACAATATCAAGATCAGAATGATATAGGAATTGTTAGTGTGCATAATGCTCATGCCATATTGCTGTGCCTACCTGATTGCTTGTTGGAGACAGCTGAGCCTCTGCGCGCAAGTCCTGTAGCGGACGAGGCGCCACTGGTGCCGGCTGCAGAGCCTGACCGCTTCACTGCCGTCTTTGGCACACCCACAGGTTTGGCAAAATCAACATCATCTTGGCTTTTACCTTTAAAAAATCAACATAATAATTATCGTTAATTGTTCTAACCCCTACATTGGCACAGGGGACGTAATATAGCGTGTGGTGATGTTCGATCTATGGATCAACTTGTACATTACATTGAATATAATGATAGAGGTTTGAAAGTATAAGTGAAAATATATGTTCACAATTACAGTATAAATTATAGATTGAAATGTACATTTGTTAAAATTGCATCGTACCCAACCCATTAAAGCCCATTTGGGGGCGGTTTGAAAGTGTATTAAAAAATCTGTATTCGAACACTATGCCCATGGTCTTTTTTTAATATCATATGGTCCGTGTAAGTCAATAAATAAATAGTCTGGACAGGTTACTAAGAAACACACAAATACACTCTATGGTAAAGATGCACCAAAAGAATGTTTTTCAAAACAAAACTCGACATTTTAGTATTATAGCTGAAGACATTTTATAAAACTATATCCACACAATGAAATTATAAAAAGAGAAATGAAATTATCAGGAATGCCTTTCAAACAACACAAAAATACCTGCATCTTTGTATTGTTTCTGCCTTCAGGCAAATTTTCATTTTTACAATGACAAGTAATCAGTGTGTTAAGTAACACAATTAACTAACATGTTAAGATATATGTAATTGTACTAAATTTGCAATCATTCAATACTTAACAAAAATAAATTGCTGGTGGGCCCAACATTATCATTATCACACCAAAGTCATGTTTGCTATATTTTAACACACAATACTGGTATCTAACAAAAGCTATGGACATTCAATTCTAGATTTCACCTTAGCTAACCTTCCAGCTTTTTTAGATTTACACTAAACTAACTTAAATGCTTGAAAATCACAATCAATACAGGGACTGTGGTCAATCATTGACCACTATAATGAGCTTGGTCACGATATCCACTATATTTGGAGGCAATATAGATGTTGATTCATTAATCTTAGAATCTGTGATAAATGTAAAAAAACGATATACATATACATGTACAACCATGAACATGTAAATGTATGTTATGAGAACTAATTATACATTAATGTTAATAGGTGAAACTCTTCCTAGAATACATGATAATGTGAATGAAATTACAGGTGTTGTTTATCAATATTAGTGTGAAGTATGAATGAAAATAAGCTTCATTTATAACTGCACACCTGATCTTATCACAAGCATGCAAACCTTTCTTACAGCATTACAATCTGACATATATAAGTTTTACATAAAACTAGTTCTTTTAATTAAGAAACACAATATTTATATTTAATCAAAGCTTGTTATCGGATCCTTTTAAATATAAACATGTATCTTAGTTTAAAGTTTGAGTCCAAATGTATAATATGCCATAAAATGTCATGAACAAAACCTATAATATAAAACTTTTGATACAGAAATTTCAATGTTCTCTTGTCAATGTAATATAAAGCATTAATATATATTTGCCTATAAAATATTACTTTTTAAAAATGTAGCTTAACTTTGACTTCAAGGTGAAGTTGGATGCTCTTTTCATGTAATCAGAAGATAAGTGTTTAGATTATGAATTAACACAATAAAATATAAACAACTGAAGCTTTTCACACTTTAGAATCGAGTGAACAAATTTGTCAGCTATATAGAAGTCAATGGAATGATTAAATGGGATGTTATAAACATGGTTGATGATGCATCAAGCTTCTTTTTAACGTGAAAGAATATGGTCAACCTGTTTACGAATTTTATCATCATAATCTAAATACCATTCGGTATGTGTCAAGCTTTTAAATTTGCAAGTTCAAGAAGTCTAAATATAGATGCAAACTGCTCAACATTTATGTCAAAAATATCTGAAGTTTCAACATTTTTCTCATCATTATTTTCCCATTATCAGAATAAACCCGTGAAGGAACATTAGCAAGAACTCATTATTTGAGTGAGAAGGGGATGCAGCAATTATGTATGCTAACATACTTGTCAAATTTTCCTAACTACACCCACCCCTATCCTCTCTTTGTACAGCATATTTATAACATATTCAAATATTTAAAAACCCAACTTGCTCCACTTCTACCTTTATATGGTTGTTAAAATGTACATTATCCCAGTAAGTAACTTAACATTAACACTTGCAGATATTATCTGCACTGTCTTCAAACATAATCGCTTAAATAATAATGAACAGGTTGCCATGTTTAAAAAGAAGATTTATAATCTATAATGCCTTTGTAATAATCATGAACTATTTACATAATCTTTGTGGCTGAACACAATCAAATCCACGCAAGAATAACTTTCCCAGTAAGAACAATATGAAGCAATTGCATCTTAGAAACAAATAACATGGTTATGTTTGCAAGTCATGCAATATTGCTGTCATTTCTGCCAACAGAATAACCATAGATTCTTCACTAATGACCCACAATCATACATTTCCTAATTCTCAGCTTCTATGTGAAACACACAATTATAAGAATTTTCATCAAAACAAAATACAACTGCACGTCCTCAAGGATTATTCAGACAACAATCGGAAGAAAAACTATGCCATCCAGGACCTAAGCCTTATCCCCAAATTATATATTTTTGTAAAGCACATAAAACCAGACGTGCATGCCAATTATCATATCATCCATATTGTATGTTTTTAAAGATAATGTCATTTTTTAAACACTTTAAAGACAAAAAAACAAAAAAAAAAAAAAAAAAAAAAAAAAAACCCGGTACATCTGCAACTCCATAATCAAACATTCAACCTAAAATAACCCTTTTTTGTTACTTTTGCTTAATGTACACCAATATACCAACTCAGACCTGAACATCAATGTCTTTACACCTTTTTACAAGCAATTTGCCTAAAAAGATAAAGACCTTCACTGGCCTTTTTCCAATCACAAACTGGCAACAGAGAGGGACTTAATAATCACTACAAAATATCTTAGTCATTTAATATTTTATGCATAGCTAAAACACAAACGGTCATACTGTACACACAAAATGCATTATTTTGTCTAAAATTTGAATGGAAAAAAGTTTATAGTTAACCATTACCATTTAGACATCTGTACAATTTCAATTTTAGAATAAGCAATATATTACAAAATCTGAACATAATAATCTCATTATACTCTATTTGTAATCTCAAATAGTGCCGAAAGATTCTTCAACATTTCCATAATATACACTTTACCTTTCACTGTACTTGCATGATTAACAAAATGCCGAGTCAATTATGAGAATAAAAAAGCCTATTGAATTCAATATGCTTCGTTTATTATTTTAACACAATTCTTTAAGGCTATTACACTTACAGCCATCATGCTTGGCAATGCTACGTAATTTGTCAGACTGTTGTTTTCACCGACAAACATCATGTGATGACAAATAGGTTAGTAACTGAATGAATATTCATTTGGTAAGAAGCTGGAAACGTGTTATAATACAGCTTATCATATAACAAAATGTACTGTACATAATCAATCATAATATTTATATATAGAAGTGTACTATACATCAAAAAGCTTTTTAAACTACCTAAATTGTGCTAACTATGGGTTACTTAACATAATAAATGATTCTATGAAAAAATTCTTGTCAATCCAACATTCAAAATGTACTCTTGTAAATTGTTGTCTTTTATACATCTGTATGCAATGTGTGATTCTGTAGAAATCACAAGTTATGCAGTGTTTGCTTTCCAACTAAATTTCAAAATATGTATTATGATACTATGGTAGTGGATGGGAGATGTTTTCCTTAATCTTGAGCATTGCTTATATGATTTTGGAATTTGGGACATTATTTCCACAATACATTGAAAGCTTTAACGACAACCATACAGCTGTCATGGAATATTATAGAAATATTCAGTTTTTTAGAAACTCATAGTTAATAAGAATTACTTACTTTCTGCAATCATTTGGCCATTCTCCTTCACTTCATCCATCTTTTGAATCAAGATTTGCATTCTGAAAATATCATTTCACACTTAAATATAGTTGCAATATTTAAAAAATCCTCTCCTATAGAATTTAGAACCCATATAATTCTACACCATTACTTGTAAATTACTTAGAAACAATATATATTTATAAATTACAAATTATCACATATATCATCAACTGGACGTAAGGAATTAATGTACAATTTATCAAATGAGTGCTCTACATGGATATGTTTGCAATTTATTGAGCTATAATTCAATCGACGGAAACAGTAGAACATAGACATGGACAATTCTTTTAATATGGACATCAAAGACAAATAATATACATCAAAATGTGATTTCAGAAAAAAGCATCAGCTGTCATTTTCAGATAATATCTACACCCGGGTATCTACACTATACAATCGTATTTATTTCTTTTCAATATACATATAAATGAACAAATTGAGATACATTCTAAAACTTACTTTTGGCGATTGATATCTTTCTTCATAAGATCTTGTCTAACTCTCTCCCCTACATGACGATATACTTCTACTAAAGCCTCTATTGCAGCATCTCTCACCTACATGGTGTCAAACATGCAATATTTTGTTTCATCAGAACAAGCGGAATTGACTACGTTTACGATACAAAAAGAACAGTTTTATTTAAATTCATCAATTAATACATCATGCTGTGTTTCACTTTTTTCTATGTTCATTACCCATAGAAACTAAGACAACAACATTTATCTTGT
Organism: Streblospio benedicti; assembly: GCA_019095985.1. Taxonomy (NCBI): domain Eukaryota; kingdom Metazoa; phylum Annelida; class Polychaeta; order Spionida; family Spionidae; genus Streblospio; species Streblospio benedicti. The sequence goes on along the minus strand of CM032665.1, from coordinate 4,422,979 downwards.
CTTTATTGCTTCAAACATCATAACTTCTTGATAAATCAACAAAGATTGAAACCATTAACTTACAGGTATACTCTGATCTTCTAAAAGCTTTGTAATGGCAGCAACTAATTTGGATAAACTTAATGACTTCGCACCATAACTGAAAGGGAAAATAAAATGAACATACATAAAGATTGTAAATGATGACTTTAATAAAGCGATTTTAAAATGAAAAACCTTGAGTTAAAATCCTAATTATCATAGGGGTAAAAGTTAATAAATGGTGGACTTGGGAACAACATAACAAAAGTCTGTGTTTTAAATTACATGACAGATCAAAAGGCTTTCTTCCCACAGCAAGTCACTTTACCTCCTTTTACAAACAAGCTGGTAATAAATATTTTCTCTGGTAAACAAACCATTCTCATTCATATGCTACTTATTCATACATCATACTTGTGACTTCATAACTTGTATGCAAGGACTCCAAATTTTAATCACTCTGATTTAACTGTGTACTTTTTTTTTTAAAAGGAATATAAAAAAAATTGTGTGATGCAATAAACAGTCCATAAAAATTACCTATTTAAAGCTCCCACAAGACAAATACAAATTTCTTCCCGCACTCTCCATAATTTATGTGAGAATGCTGTCATGGAGCGCTCAAATACATACTGAAAATACACAATGAACACATCCATCTGGTGAAGAAAAATAAAATGAACTTTTACAAAGTTGATGAGATATGAGACCACATAGATACCGTATACGACCATCCAAGTGCCCACCCCCGTGTAACAGCCCTCCCCCCTCTTTTTCCATGTCCATTTGAATTACGTAGTAACAGCACTCCGGTGTAACAGCCAACCCCCCATTTTGAGAAAATTTCAAATTAACAGCCCTGGACATTTGGATGGTCATTTATGGTATATTGGTTGTTCAATGTTGGACATACATGAACTACATGTCCAGTTCAACAGGGCACTTGGTACATGAGTTAACGACTACAATCATAAAATTATTACTGCTCTGTTACTTTAAGACCAATTAATGTTTGCTACTTTATATACCATCATATACAGACAAAGACATAAAAGAAATTAAATAGGCCAAATCAATAAAGTGTGTTGATTTCACCTAGTTACTATAATAAATTTCAGAATCATCTACCTGAGGATTTGTGGGGCTCATAAGCTTCAAGAACACATCACGGGCATTTTCTCGCACCTGATCTTTGTTATCACCTAAACGATCTATGACAGCAGGCAGAACTGAAAAGTAAAAAGGAATAGAAACAATTACATTTTGAAATAATAGAAAATCATTGATATGGTTTCTATTTTCAAAACAATGAACATTGGTTTTGCTATATATGCTGAAAAAACGGGCAATTTTGAGCAGAAATAGTTTTCTTTATTTTTAGCTTCTCGCTAAAGCTGTTGTGACGATATTATGACAAATAGAGAGGTTTGAAAAAAAATGTTTTCATTCACAACAGATTTAAGCAAGTAATAAAAATGTTATGAATAAACATGGCAAACTGATATCTAACAGCTTTAACCTATACCATTTGAAATATCTAAAATATAAAAAAGTTTTAAAACAAAAATGTGACAAAGTTGTCATATATTGAGTTTTGTATTGCCTTCCGGATCTTGACTCTTCACAAGAAAACTTATACTATTTAAAATGTCTTAAATAAATGATATTGTACGATAAATGAACAAGTTAAAATGCAGTCTAGATGAGACTGGTTAATTATTGGAAGTTTGAAAAACCATGCACCTGGTAAGAATCTAGATGACAAAATATACAGTGAAGGAAGTCTAATATATTTCTGCTTTGTTCATTAAAATGAATATATTCAGTTTTAGCCACAATCTAAGTAAGACGATTTAGAGTACTTTCTCCAATTCTGACGTAAACCACAATCTTGGTACTCATTTCCTATCAAACACAAAACTCTCTGGCTTTTATATTTAGGCTGTTCAATTATCATACAAGATTTCAACTTCTGTCAAACATAATCAGGACATTAGACAGTTATTGTCTGACTCATACTAAATATCTGTCAAATAAACTTACTCCTGATCCTCAGGTCATAAAAAAATGCACTCTGTTGAATTTTTAGGTTATTTGAGTACATTGAAACCTTATTGAGGTGAGATTTTCTCCTCCAATTAACACATCGACACATTTGTAAGAGAAACCTTCCGTCACAACTATAGCATTGTGTGTGTTTTTAATCAGCACTATCTTCACTACATTGACAGCCTGTAAAGCTGTAACACTTGCATTTTTAAAGTTTATTCTAAATAGACATGTTAATAAAAATCAAATGGATGATAAACCTTTCATATTGTATCTATCATTATGGTACATAAGATTCTTGAAATTCGGTATGCAGCAGCACAGTAGAATAAAATATCATTATGGTAACCTGGTGAACCAGATTCAGATTCTGTTTTTCAAGCACATAGCATACAAAGCCAATGCTCTCTGGTCCATGTAGACAGGTGGACACGTTTCCATGCTGTGCAACATCCAGTAATGCCACCATGACTCACAGGTTATCAGCCTTAACAAGCAATGTGCATGTATTTATGGGTATCACTAACTATTACTAAACTCTATGAACCAGAAGCTATCTAAATGTGATAAAATTAAATACAGATCCTGAACCTGTCAACTGTGATACTAAAATTTAGTTGTCCTGTTGGTTTAATACTAGTCTTGAACTAGCGGATCAGTAGTTATCTAGGGCACTGACCATCCTTAGCAAAAAAAACCTATGAGCATGAACATTGAATGTATTCTGATGAGAGAAGACTTTTAACAGTAAAAGGCCTCAAATGCTCAGAATAAACGTCTCAAGTGTCAGTAAACACAATTTGCTCATCTATGTATCAGAATGTTTATTAGAGTATAAATGTCAACGTCAGATTATCACCATTATTGCTCCATGGAGAACTGACATCTATTGTTGCTTAATGTCAATAACTGAACATCAATAAGATATTCCACATAACAAATATCTTGAAGTAAGGATTTCTTAGCATCTGAATTTATCATTAGGATAAATAAGGCATTTAACCTACTCAGATACTGGCTAAAGATGTCATTACATTTCGTTTCATGAGACATTACTTTTGTACTTATATTCTATATCACCATTTTTATACATGTATCTATGAAATGATTGCTATTAAAAAATTACACCAGGTCATGGTCTTGTATATTCTAGGTACTCATGTAAATTCCTGACAGATTTTGAAGACGGTACCATAACAAAATCAGTTCTACATACATATATGCATGGTGACTGTATTTTGATTTACTGTATATGTAACGCTACTCTGTATCTATATATAGTGCCACAGACTAGCACTCGGCAGCGTCTTCGTCATCACCATCGTAAAACATTTAAAAGCTCATATTTTACCCTTTAGAGTGAGTTGGATATATGAATACCCATCAACTCTAACCTACTAACTTAATTACCATTAAGTCACATTCATAAACAGCAGATCTACCCAATTATAATGCAATGGTCTTTTTTATTTGTAGTCTTATATCACAAAATCCTAAAGATAACAATACTGAATCATATTTTATGTACAATTGTCTTTCACATGCAGAAAAATCTAAATCTAAAAGCGAATGGATAACCAATGTTTCCTGCAGACATTGCTCACATCTACATATATCTAAATTTGGATGTCTGAGTCATCCCCATCAAGGCACTGAGCATATTTAGAACCTACATATATAGATTACAAGATCACAATAGCATTAGCAGGATATCATGGTTGGAAATATAATGAAATATGTTACATAGCTATGATGTCTGTGTAAAATGATGCTACACATGATCTCAGTTTATTATAAATAACTAAATGCAATTCAATTCCTATCACCGCCGCATGACCCAGGCGATGTTATTTGATTTAATTGCAGCTGGCACAATCATTGGAGCATGAACCGAATTTTATTAGTTTCCTAGGTGATTTGACATGTATACCAGTCAGGGTCAGGATTAGCCACTCGTCCGCTCATATCAACATTGACTAGTAAAAACTAATGGAGGACGAGTGCTAATTTTTAGAAACTCGTCCTTTTGACGAGGAGCAATTTTGCATAATTTGTCATACAGATAAAGAGTTTGTACAAGGAGGACGAGTACATTTTTTGCAGGGCGAGTAGATATTTCAGGGTTACTAGTCCTGCTGACGAGTTGCACTTTTCCTCCTAATCCTGACCCTGCCAGTGACAACTCAGCCACCAGAGTGATGAACATATAGTTATACATACTCAATGCACCTAGGGATTTAGCTAGCTAAGTAGAGACTACGTCTTTACTGGCAGACTGCACGTACATGCAGTCTTTTGCGACACATGATGTTCTGATAAAGACCACAGGATGGTGATTGGAATGCACCAATAACACGGAGGCCTCAACTTTGACTATCAATTGTCTAATGACACCATAGGGCAATGAAATACGCCTCAAAATGAAAATAAAAACATTTTACTAGACCAAACATTTTAGGCAAGCACATGGATTTCTTTTATTAACTTATTTTTCTTAGCACTCCCAAGTATACAAATGAATTCTAAATCATGTCAAATCTACCCACTTACATATATGTACATTAATTGAGCCATTTTGGTTTATAATATATTTTTACATCATTGCCCTGATGGGAAAACGTGCAATGGCAGCAACCATATCAAATAGCCAGTTTGCATGCAATATAGTCAGCACATCTGCAGAAAATAAAAGCCAATCTTATTCTGGTTATTATGACACCCTTATGACACTGCAATGGTCAAGGGAGTCAGTCTCCCTCTTGCAAGGATAGAAACAATAACTAGTTACCTGTTGTAACATGAGAACGGAAATGATCGCCCATTCGGTCTATCAGCAATGCTGTCACTTCCAATCCATTTAGTGAGATCTGTAATAGCAAAATTATTATAAATATTGATTAGAAATTGAGTGGAAGTAGCCTCAGAATCCTCAAAATAACGAGAACTCTAAATTGGTACACTTCAAGTCCAAAGGCCGCATCTTTCACCATCCCACTAATAGCAGTAACTGTTAAATTTAATTTATTTTTTATCACAAACCGATTCATAACGAAGCGACCCACTTTGGAAATATGAAAGTATCCACAGTGTGTGGATGGTGTCATTGTGCCATGCAGCAAGCTGTGAACACAACAGTGACCAAAGGCAATGGTGTACCAAAATGGTCTAGAATCTAAAATGAGGTAAAGATATTGTAGATGTACAATGAACTCTTACGTGCCAACCTCTATCAATGAAATTTCAGTATTCCGAGGTCAAAATTTCAGTATTTTAAGTATCTTCATTCACTTTGCTAATTTTTGTGTATTTCCAAGTAAAAACCACATTATATCAATTTACATTATAATAATAACACAAACATCATTACTTTTAGTTACTTCGACGATATTCCTACTTTTAATATTTTAATGAAATTTGGTCAACGTGTTTAATTTTACGACCCTCCAGCGACAACTATGAAAGTTTCAAACACATCCGACTAGCACTACTGTAATTTCATATAACTCCATATAGGTGATATATAGACATTTTAATATAAGGTAAAGTAAATTAATGTGCACAGAATATGATATATAATAATGCATATGTGATAACAAGTTTTACTTATCATCAATATAGATCATTTGGAATGACATTGTGTTCTAAATTTTTAATTAGACAAAAAAAAAATAACACAGTAAATTGTATCATTAGGCAATCAGAACTTATCTTATGGATGACCATTCAGACGATGAGCTAAAAAAACACCCCAATATAAAATAAAATCACATACTTCCTTCTTTTTAAAATACCCCGACGATCTACAACCACAAATCTCGCATATTTTTTTATTTCATCTTCCGACGATTTACTCACTCGTAGACTGTACACTGCCTATATTTCGCTCTGCTCAGCTCCACGCTTTCAGCAAGCGTGCGGCGCAAAAAGAGGGGTCAGTGTAACAGTCTACACTGTGCGCCGACTTCGATTTATTTTTGTTGCAACGAACCGGCTTCTGTTATCAAAGTAATGCACCGGCGCAAGAGGCTTTTGTACTCGTTTGATTAGTGCATTATAGCGGGCAATGAGGTGATTTTTTGCAGGCAAGATGGCCGAACTAGATGTAAACAAATATTTTTTTCCCATAAAAAAGGTTTGTATATTGTTATGCGCGACTATAAACGAGTTAACATTTCATTTCAAGGAAACAAAACGTCTGGACGTATGAGTAGATTCTCTTTTAACGTCTTACGATGTTTTTTTTTACTGAGAAATGGAAATCATTTCTTGTGAAGTATTCATAGAAGACATTTTATAATCTACCATGTTCTTGGTTTTGAATTTTATCGTGATGATGAGTACATTGATGATGAGGAAAGTGAATATGGTATAATGATTGACTACTGATGGTGCCTTTTTTTTATTTCCCCTGCCATGGCGTATTTGTGAAATATTTATATTTTATTTTATTTCCCCCCTGCTGGGTTTAGTGTTGAACTTTTTTTTTAATATCTGTACCCCTCCTACAGAGTTTGACATAAGGACTGGTAAGGCAGAAGACAACGGGTCTACCAAGTTTAAAAATCAGGTAGACTGACGCAAAATCAGGTAGCCAGGCACTCACGTGTTGTTAAAAGATGCATAATGTTTCCTTCTGTTGCCCTTTAAAGGGAAGTGCATAATTCAATACATTGACATAATATCATAATTCTCTGTGTTTGTTAAAAAAGGATGATGATTCAAACGATTGTTGGACACCAGTATTTTGTTTTTCTAATAATACATAATGGAACTGCCAAAACCAGGTAGACCACAGGTCTACCTACTGGCAAAAGCTGGTAGACCGGCCAATTTTCAGGTAGACCAGGGCTACAGGTCTACCACTTATGTCGAACCCTGCTCCTATGCATATTTTTTAGCCCCAACAAGTGGTCATCCATAAGATCAAGTTTGGATGGCCTTATCTACACATATATCAAATTACAAGTGGTAGTGTCAAACACTTAAAAGTCACTCATTCACTGTCACTAGTTCCAAGGTATAATGCAGGTATTAATTATTTGCAAAATAATTGATTAGAGTGAATAAGATTATTTCCAATGATCAATCAGGGTTGGAAAAAAAACATACTCATAAATTGATTTAATATAGTAGCAGATGTGACCAATCATTGTTGTTGCTCTCTATCAATGTGGCACAATGGCTAAGCTCCATTTTAATTGAAAACTGTGCTCATAGTTTAAAAGTTAAACTTAATAAAATTGTCTTTATGGTTGTTTCCCCCTATGTAAACGTATATTAATATACACAAAAGGTATTTGATGGAATTCAGCACTAATAAGGCACAAATATTACCAAGTCACTTTAGAAATTTAAAGTTCTATAATTCAGCCACAACGTTTACAACCAATATATACTATATAGTATTGCATATGCCAGCTAAAATTTTCTTTCTCGGAAAAACAACCCTGGAAAATAAGCAAGAGAAGAGTTTTCAATTGGCAAAGGCAATTATAATAGTAATACACTAAACTTTTAAAGTCAAGTCAATGAATACGGCAAGAATTGTGATGGAAGGAGTCTCATTATTTAAGATCTGTTAATAATTTTAAAAATATACACATGTACATAGTAAGTCTTATTATCAATTGATATTGTTACAATCTTGTAAGTACTATGTCTGATATAAATGAACGCTGACAAGCAACATTAACAAGTTACTTGCTACGGTAACTTTCACATGAGAAACTTTTTCGTTATTGAACGGCTGATATCCATACTACACCCCATACTTGCTTTCAATTCGGGCCCATAAAAACAACTTACCAAAGATACGATTGTGATAAGTGCTCAAACTAATTATCACAACTAAATCATCATTCAGCGAAGTATTGCCGATTATCGATGGTTTTATATAAATATTGATTGTCACGCTATGCTTAAAAGATGTTTGAATAACTGTTACGTGACTACAAGCTCGTAAGAATCACAAGCACATACAGTGTATTTGGAGTTCCATATACTATTTTATATTTATGGTATTTTTTTAGTATCACTGTTTAAATGAGAGTATCAATACTTATTGATGATCATGGGGTCAAAATTAGCAGTCATCGATAGTCGATTCAACCTCTGATTCCGAGCAATAATTGTGATAAATGCGGGCGTGAGGACTTCATCACTTACGTTATTCTGTAATTGTATCCTTGAAATAGTTTCAGAATTCTCATACAACATATGAGTACAAATGCTTTAAGAATATGGACGTGTGCATTGATATGTCCTCAAAATGTCACAAATATCCTTTAGTTTACAGATAGGTAATTTTGTAGTTTACACACGTTGGCCTGATTTCATGACCATTTCGAACAGATGGTTTGGCAGAGGGTAAAATTTCAACACCGTACCAACAAAGCTCAAATGTTAAAGCTGGCTGTCAACATATCCTCAGGTATAGAAAAATTATTAAATAAATTATTCATATTGTAAGAGAATGCCAGTTTAAAAAAATGCACCTACAAGCAACATTTAGAAAACAAGATGCAACAAACAAGATTCAGCTTTTACTGAATTAACAAGAATACATACAGATCACCAATCACTAAGCTGGCCATTCACATAAACCTTGAATTTTAAGTCGGACATGAAATTTGGTGACCTCTATAACTGGGGAGTTCATGGCATACGTAAACTCATGGATTGTGTGCATGGCGGAACAGTGCAATTGATGCTCTATTTGTGCTTTTGCGCTATAAGTAATGTATGTAAAAACGTTTCGCTGTCATGTACAATGCAATAGTGGGACATGTCAGTGATTATTGTTAAAGATGTTATTCTTTTTCCATAATTCAGTGACGACGTGCTAACGAGTGCATCTACAGACATATGAAGAAGTCAGTAAACAAATTTGCTTTTTGTGTACAGACATGATTATCTTTCATAACTAAAAGCACTTACTTTATAATTACTGCTACTTATCCATGATGATATCCCATCTACAAATTTTTCAGTTTCTTCACAATAAAGTGAGCTTCTTGGATTTTGTAAATATGGAACTAGGTCGGCATGACATGCTGTTCTTTTGCGGACATCTTGTGTTAACACATTAGTCAGAAAATCATCCAGTGTTTGGGCCATGATTACCCGGTAAAATGCAAACTCAACACTATCTAAACCATTTCACTTTTTCTCCAAATATCCTTACACTTGAAGTTTGAGGTTTGTAGGTTCAGGTTTGGAATGTCCACCAGTCAGAAAAGATGGTTACTTAAACTGCAGTTGGTGATGTCCTACAACAATATTGCATAATATAATTCAACATAAAATGTTATACAGCGTCTAATATTTAATAGAGTCTGCCTGGAACCTGTCCGAACACCTGCAAAACATAGGAATATGCACCAATTTAGTCTTTAACATTGTCAAAACAAGTATATTTTGATAGGAAATGCCCCTTAAATTTGCCATAAAAATACCAATACCTCGACAAAAGATAATCCAAATCATATTACGGGTTATTTATTAGATAATGCATTGCTGTAAATAACGAAATTAATCCATAAATATACAGATTTCATAATAAAATAATGATTATACCTAATTTTAATCCTTTGTCGGCCATATTGGACAAATTTTAAATTCATGACGTCATAGGGTCAAGTTAAAACGCATATTTTCTAGTGTGTTCTTCTTATCTGGTTACAGGTTAGGGGACATGGGGACATGACATGAACGCCTCATTTCATGTTTAGCAGACAAAACCCATCACACAATGATGATCAATCATTAATTACTGTCAGCAAAGTGAGTTGGTGTCCACAAGTGATGACCGCAAAACTCCGACATACTATCACTTTGTAGGAAATGTCACTTCTAAAATAGACCACATCATTACGCATACCAACTCCAGGTACAAGGTAAGTGACACCTGTGTGAAAGTTAGATACCCAGAAAATCTAAGCTCCCACGACCCGGTACTGGCAAAATTGACCATCTGCCTAGACACGGTACCACATGATGCAGCAGAGAAAGCAAGGCCTAGACCAAATTGATGTACCTTCATTCACTGAAACAACAGAAAGAAAGCTCAAGTGTCTTGTGGACTAACGGACTGCAGCTGCCTACTGAGGTATTGGTAAACCGGGAGAACATAATACTTCTCGAGACGGCTGAAGAATATGGGAAAAAGCCTAATAAAAATAAGAAAAAGAGACGATCTAAATATCCATGGTCTGACTCACTAAAGCAAACAGTGAAAGACATCAAACTTCTCTTCTTCCTATGGAAACAGGCAGGTAAACCACCGGAACACGGCCTAGCGAGCAACCTAGCCACAAAGAAGCATGAGCTGAGGTCGCAGCAGCGGCAACTGGTAGTTCAGTTTAGAAGAGAACAATTAGAAGAAATCAGTAGAGCCTCAACTTACAATAGGTTATTGTTCTACAAGCTAGTCGGCCAGCAAAGAGGTGTAAATAAGGGATTCGAATATCTGACTCAGTTGAATTTGAATTCCCCTGCTCCACCCAAATACAAGGATGGGCAACTTATTTGAAAAAATTAGCGACAGCTGAGTCTCTCCCGCACTTCGATGCAGAACATCACAAGACCGCTAAGCTAATTCTGCACTGTAGGGCCATGCAAACTGCTAAAGCTACTCAAGCTTGTAGTCATACCTGTGGACACTATTCGAAAGCATGTCAAATCACTAAAGCTGGTAAGGCAGCTGACGTGTTCGGGCTTACTGCTGAACACAAAGTATGCCGGACCGCAGGTAATTCCCATATTGACCTCAATAACCAACAGAATCTTTCATGATTGTACCCTTCCCGACCAATTTAAGACTGGGGCACTGGTGCCTGTACTAAAGAAGAGTAAGCCCCAAAAGGTACCTAACAGTCATAGACGTATAACCATGGCCTCTACCATGGGAAAAGTCGTGGAGAAGGAGATTATGCAGCAAACTAAACCACAGGCAAAGCTAAAACAGAGAAACATGCAATATGGTTTCACCAAAGACTGCTCTCTGTCTATTTGTGCCTTGATGGTTACCGAAGCTATAGCTGAATCAGTTGATATGAAACAGCCACTGTACATAGTTTTTCTAGATTCCTCCAAAGCGTTTGATATGGTCGATCATACTGTTCTGAATGCCCTATACGACCTACAGCTGGATCCACACCTCTGGCCCCTGTACCAAGACATGTACAGAACGGTCTCTTCAAAAGTCAGACTCAGAGGTGAATTGCCCTTACCCATTAAAGAAAGCTGTGGTATAAGACAAGGTGGAGAAACCTCCACAGAGGATTTCAAAGCCAAGGATAATGCTTTCCTAGAAAAGATAACAAACCACCCTATGTCGCTAAGAATTGGTTGTACCCCGACTGGTATCCCTACGGTTGCCGACGATAACTGCATTCTCTCTAGGTCCCACTCGGCAGCCCAATCCCGCTACTTATGGCCCAACACAACGCTGCAAATGACCGCTACCTCTTCCGTTCCTCCAAATCCAAGGTGGTGTATATAAGTGGCGACAGAGACGTGAGTAACGGTAAACTGTTACTTCTAAATGGTCAGCCAATAAATTACTCTGAGAAAGAAACCCATCTTGGTCTTGGAAGAACTGCTGATGCCCTAGCAATAGAGGCCGTGAAAGACAGAATCCAGATAGGTAGACGTACTGCCTACCAACTAATGGGTGCAGGTCTATCGGGTGTTAATAGCCTGTCTCCCCATATTGCTAAAACACTTGTTGAAGTGTACGTTAACCCGGCCCTGTTGTATGGTCTAGAATCCCTACGCCTTGATAATAAGGAGGAGAAATTACTTGACAATTTCCATAGAGGATTACTCAGAATGCTGCAGGACCTGCCCGAATCCACGGCTAAACTGAGCATCTACTTGCTCCTTGGCTGTGTATCAGCACAGGCCCTTGTACACTGTAAGATCCTCAATCTGTTCACTACTATTCTGTACAGAACAGACACTCCTGAACATGACATTTGCATTAGACAGCTACTTATAAAAGACATAACATCTAAAAGCTGAACTATCAAAGTCCAGGTATTATATTTGCCATTTTCTGGCATCTTACTGCGGTAACATGTTATGGTCTGATGCCCTGAAAATGGAAACACTCAGCGAACGGCAGCGAACACCATTTTGCCGAACGGTACACAACGTTTTATTATTTATTTGTCTAGATATTACAGTGCACTACCACCTAAATTTACAATCTGTCACCTACCTAGCTGGAAAGTCAAACTTGGCTGCTGACGCTACATCATGTCACCCTGCTGGGACGCAAACGGAAGGTCCTGATGCAATTGAAGCAGAGATGTCTTGCTCAATTCAGAGAGAAGCGGCCAATCTTATGATGGTTACCTGGGAAGTAATAGCAGAGGACACTGCTAAGGACTAGAGGTGGGACATTTGGAAGATTTTAGCCTTCGAACCTCCGGGACACTTTACCGAACAAACCTTCGAACGTTCGTTGATAAGTAAGTAAGAAAATAATGGACTTACAACACAGTCGCCAATAAAAGTGGAAATTGAAACGTTGCGTAACCTACTATTGTGTGTGTGATTACACTCTGAAAACATATATCTCAACTAGGCATGTAATACAAATCATAAAAGTAAACAAACAATCAAACAATCACTGACACTGCAAATAATCAAACAATGTGATTACTTTACACATTAACTACTTAGACAGAAGCTGACCGCCAATTGCAAGTGACCTATGTCTCCTACCGGCATCTCTTTGATCTATTGTTTTTTGTCGTCTTGTGACGAAATCGGCTGTTCTGCAAACTTGCATCGCATAGTAAAGGCAGTGATCTTTACAGACGGAATTTCATAGTAGAAATTTTCTCCATTTGTTTTTGTTTGCACGCGATAAATAAAGAAATCCTCATGTACTAATGGCCGGTGGTAAATGTCTAACGAAAATGATTATCATGTTGGTGGCAGTTGCGTAAGTAGAGACTTATTGTTCATCATTGTTTGGATGCTATGCAAGTTCAATTCACAACTGACATTCAATGGCCAATTGGCAGTTCACCTTCATGTGTAATCTGTGCTGCCCCTTTGACAATGCATAAGTAATTCTTTGATTCATAGGTAATATTAGTTACAGCTATTGTTTACCGTGGTCTCTACTTACAATGTACCTGTTAAATTATCAGTAACAACTCATCACCTATAACCAGCCACTAGGCTGGGAAAATAATTGACGAATCAGCTGATTACGTAATGATCGCTTGACGTTTATGTTTAAATAATAGAAGGTTTGGTTGTGAAAGCTACCTTTGAAGGTATAGGATGACGAACGAAGGTTCAAAGCTTCGAAGCTTCGCCCCACCCCTACTAAGAACCCATCTCTTAGTGCATTGCTAGAATTCTGCTCTCAAGGATTCCCTAGATATCCTGAGGAGGTGGATATGACTGACTTGTACCCGTTTTGGCCAATCTGTGATGGGATCTACAACCAGAAGGCGTACTTCTATATAAGGATCGAGTTGTCATCCCTACCTCCCTACGCCACCAGATTCTCAATGCTCAATGCTATGAATACAATCGAAACACCCCTTCTCAGGCCACCCATCCACCAACTCCATGCTCACCACCATCAACGCCTTTTGAATAGATCTTCGCAGATTTCTTCGCTTACGATGGCCATCACTTCCTCGTTGTTGGAGACCGCCTCTCAGGATGGACCGAGATCTTGTCCGTCACATCAGGCAGTAATGTGTCTGGCGCATCAGGCCTTGTCCGCCTCTTTTGCACATTCTTTAGTACCTTTGGGGTCCCTCAGGAGCTCTCCAGTGATGAAAGACCTGAATTCACTGCACATATTATACAGGAGTTCCTCAAACGTTGGGGCATTATGCATGGGAAATCATCGGTAGCATCTTCTCAATCTAATGGGCATGCTGAAGTGGCTGTCAAGGCAGCAAAGCATCTTCTTATGCGCAATTTATCTGCAACTAGACACCGACAATCTGCTTCGAGCAATGATGCAACTGCGCAATACACTAGACCCTGACTGTCATGTTTCTCCTGCAGAAATTGTTGATGGGCGAAACATCAGGGACGTGTTCTCGTTTATCAATAGGGTTGCACGTTTCAACAGTCCTCACATTCATCCAAGATGGCAAGAAGCCTGGAAGGTGAAGGTATCAGCTCAAAAGCATCGTTTTGGTAGGTCCATTGAGCGGTTGGAGAAACACACTCGACCTCTTGCACCACTGGCCATAGGAGACATGGGTCTTTGTTCAAAACCAGATTGGGTCAGCTCCCAAAAAGTGGGACAAAACTGGAATAGTTGTGGAGACCCAGCCAAATGACCAGTACCTGGTGAAGATTGACTGGTCTGGCCGACTTTCTATCCGTAATGAGCACTTTCTCCACTCATTCATCAAAATGAGCACCGAGATCACCCCTGCTCCTCATCGACCCAGTGATATTGTAGCCACTGCACACGTAACTAAGGAGCAGGCATTGGTCCCTGCCTCACTGCCGTCAACTCAGAGTATCCCTACGGTCTTGATCACATTGATGCTTCCAGCCCAGTAGATACACTCCCGCCATCACCATTGGATATGACAGAATTGGTTGCAACCAAGACACCGCCTGCCTCTGATGCCCCTCAAACGACGCCCAGTGCCCACACAACTAGTCGTTCAAAGAGCATTATCAAGCCAAGAATGAGGTACATCCCTGAAACTGTAACATGGTCCTCGGACTCAACCCTCACATTGAACTAAGAGTGGATGTAGAAAGTTATAAAACGCATTTAGTTCAATGCCAGAGTGTCATAATGCAAAGAATTATTCTCATCAACTCATGGCCATGTGACATTGCGAGTCATTTGTTTAGTAGTAAAAAAACAGCCACATAGTGAATCATTTGGGTCTTTTTGAACATTCTTATTGGTAATTATGGACTATTCTGACATTCTATTCAATTATTCATATGTATTATGTTATTCAGAAAGTTATCGATTTTATTGATGCCTTGCATGCTTGTCTATCTTTTACCCACACACGTTTATTTCCTTTTGTTTGCAGATGTGTAATCATTGTTACACAGTCAATAAATCTGAATAAGTCAAGACTAAAGTGTCGAGGAGTTTTCTTCAAATAATCTATTAGTAAGTAGAAGTCGCGCTGTAAATGTAGTTATCAAATTGTTTATTGAACAACCGGACATACAATGTAGACTTTTGAGCATACACAACGTAACATTATGTACACATAAGTAAACAACACATTTGCACCCACAAGAATAAAAATACTCCTATGGGTACATTGATGTGCCTTTTGTCACGCTCCAAAACAGTGGAACATTGTTATCAGTTTGTTTCATGGGTTTCCTACCCGCCAAGGCAGATGCCAAAACAGCACAGAAATGAAATTTTAAGGTTGAAAAATGAGAAGGCACGTGCTCCTTGTTCCTACACCAGGGTATGAAATAGAGCCTACCCGGCGGCCCGGTGCCTGCTGATTTTGGCCTGGGCCGGCTGGTTTTAAAAGGTCACGGCCCAGTAGGTAGGCTACTGTTTGGGAGTTCTAAATATGAACATAATGAAGGGCCGTACACTTTTTGCCAGGGCCGGCTACTTTTTATAGTTGCCGGCCCTGTGGTCCGTAAGCAAATTTTGATGAGTTTCATACCCTGGCCTACACCCGTGGAACAGGCTATACATGTGAAAAATTGCTCAAAGTTTCTGGATATGGCACAGAGCTTTTTTTGTAATTGGTCGCCTGATGGGCTGAAATATGATAGACGCTATTTGGAACTAGATCAAAAGTGTTCAAAGAACACAGCGTTGCTAGAACAACGTTGACCTATGGGCAATTAAGATATATACTGAAACGATGTATACTTCAAAATTAAGAACTTTATGAATTTGATGAGAAAACCTCAGAATTAATTTACAGCAGTGATCAATACAATGCATTCTCCCACTTCTGGCAATCTTTATGAATGAACTGACTGGATTATATCAGCTGATATCTTCATAATTTCATACGCCAATATTTGCAAAAATTATGATAATTATACTGTAAAGGGGACTACTTTACTATACTTTATTATAGACCGATTGATAAAGTTGTAAAGTTATTCTGTCAACACCGGATGGCAGAACTGATAATAAAATGATATTATGTTTATTTTTATTTTTCATTTCTGTACAGCGCACTTAAATTCCTGTTTGTGAAGAAGTAGCGCTATATAAATGTTGTATTGTATTGTAAAATTGCCATGAAAATTGGACCAGAATATTGATTCATTTGTGTTGTTGTGGACCATGAGACATGTGACTGCAATCAATTTAGTTTGTCTCCCATGGTTTATTGGTTCTTCAGTGTGTGAAGCAACATAGCACTCTAGTTGACAAAGGCTATCTCATTGTACTTTGTACCTTGACCTTAATTGAACTGAACTGACGTACGTGTACTTTCTTTTAGAAATCGGATAATTTTAAGTGGTTTCTATGCCTTGCTGCCGAGTATATATGTGGGATAAAAAGGTAATTATACTCGTGGGGTAGAGATATTCAGTTGATATCACACTTTGTGGTTTTGATAACAGCACTCGTTTGCTTCGCTCACATACTGTTATCAAAACCACTCAGTGAGATATCAACTGATATCTCTACCCCACTGTATAATCAATATATAATTACGCAAACCGGCTGTTACATACTTTTGGCCACCACCCCCTACGAATCTAGGACATTTATCCCCCTTTGCTCCAATCAGTGGCGTTTCAGGGCTTCAAGACTAGACCCACTCCCTGCGTTACTACTGTGTGCATGCTGCCATATGCACCATACCTTTCATTCTCTACTCATTTAGGCCACTGCTTCACTGAATCTGCTTGGCAATGCTGATTCCACGAAAATGTGACATTTTTCCTCTCCTGGCGCTCACCACTACAGATTTGTCTCTTAAAAACTTCAACTTGAGCTGCATCAGTAATGTAGAAATGCGTTCACAAGCCGCACAGATTCAATTATGTCATCATTTATGAGAAAACTGGTTTGAATTGGTCAAATAATAACCTGCACGATAACTGGAAATAATCATAACAGAATACACGAAGTCACTCGCTAGACATATAGACGCCTATGGTCGGATTTCTGCACTACAGTTACGTCGGCCGTATGCCTGCTATGCACGCTGTTCTGTGCATCTGTTTGATGTTCATTGATTTTGGAGCTTTTCTTAGTAGTTTAATAAAGTCAATAGAGGTTTCCCTAGAAGTAGCAGGTGTGCTAGATTCATGAACATATTTGTAGTGGGGCAAAAGTAGTCCGGTTGACAACTAGCTATATATGGAATCCGTATATGGACAGTCCTGATACAACTTATTTTTACAAGCCAGTTCTGGAGGTCGATATCCACTGAAAATACATGCAAAAGACTGATAAATATTTGTCTCACGGGTTTAGATATCCAGTGGTCAAACAAGACGATAATTTTATGGCCAGTAATATTTCACCAAGACTATATATACTCCCCTCGAAATTGTCTCCGTAGGAGACGGGGAAGCTAGTAACCTATTAATATCCGCAAGTGCCACTGTTTATATCACATACTAAATATTGATTTGCTCAGCAGCAAATAGCAACCAGCATCAAGTAGACTTTTTTGCTGCTAATGAATTATTGATCCATGATTGTGCATTCAATACTAGTTAGGATGTTGAAATTGGACCATAAATAGCCCTGTAGAAACCACACTTTAATTGGCAACATGCCCAAAATCCAATCACTTCGGTGTCACCTCATATCTCATAGTTGTGTAAAGTTTGAATGAAATCCGCTCATCGGTGAACGCTCTAGCTTGTCCAGAGACATATATACATACATACATACTGACATACAAACAAATGAAACACAAAGCTTTCGCTTCAGCTGCTGAAGTGACGCAATTATTGATGTCATGATACGATCAGTTAGTTCACAATTATTTGTACATTTTTTGATTGACCATTGTTTCATCGTTTTTATCTTCCAAGTGACAGTCATATACATTTATGACAGACGATAGTCTTTCAAAAGACCTTATATCTAATAGTTTTTACTTCTAGTATTACAAAAACCGCTCATGTAAACCATATATCAAGTGCAAAGATGAAGAGCAAGTACAATTGTGACAGCCTCTAGTTCTCAGGGAGTGACCATCATTAATTGTTCAGGGCGAGTTGTCATTTGGTATTGATGAGATAAGAAAATTGAACACCCTCCCTAACTCTCTACTCTGAAATTGAATACCCTCCCCGTGTAAACTTTAACAAATTGAGGCGCCCCCCCAACCACCACCACCGCACGCAGATAAATATGAATAATGACACATACTTTCGTATTATAACATTTAATATTGGACTGATTACCTCAAAACTGTGGAAAGTGTGTTGAAAGTGTCGAAAGAGAAGAGAGCTTGATCATGTGATTAGCTGCATGTCACAAGAATACTGACAATGACTTCATTCTTTTAATTCAGCCAGTATGTGTTTTAGTATTCAGTATATTTATAATCTCAAATACTTAAAAACTGTTATGATATTTTCATTGTGTTATGTTTTCCATTATGGCTGGATATATTATTTATATTTGACAACATATATTTGAAATCAATCATTAAACTATAATACGCCCAAGTTATACGTAGCTCACTGCATCATTCAGTGTGAGAGTATTAGCGCCATTTTGCACACACATGTGAGGAAAGAAAATGGCTGAAATGCAAGAAGAGGAAGAATTAACTGTAGCTACCGACTTGGTAGTTACAAAATATAAGATGGCTGCAGAGTTAGTAAATGGTTAGTATGCGCTGGAGCTTTTCTGATCAATTGAGGACTTTGATAACGATGATGATTAGAGAAATTAAAGCCTATTTCCGACCATATTGTTCAACAATGTTACTGTGTGTCAAACCTCCAAAGAACCGACGATGATGCAAACGGGCCTGTCAAATGACTGTCAACTATAGAATATGTCTAACTGGCCGCAATTACATGTTTCGACGAAAGTGTCTACATTAAACGATGCGTTTGTATTGTTGATTGTGTGAAATATCTACACGCCATGGATAAAGAAAATCTCCATGTGCTGTTAAAGTAACAAAGAGCTATTTCACAATCGTATTTCCAGTCATTCAGAACTTGGGTCTCAACAGCAAAAAAGTGTCACTATCTGTATTCCAAACACCATCGCCCAGTCAACACTGGCACATACCACCACCAGAGTACCTGCACATGCCATTTGTATCTATTTTAATAATTTAAGTCCTGAAAAGGCAAATGTCTCAACAAAATCAGGACCACAGATAACCCAGTGGGCACTTGATCTCAAATTGATGTCAAATTGACGTCAATCTGTACCCGTTCTACAGTCGGAGACAGGTATCTGTGTTGTTATGATGGATAAACATTTTCAATTACTTGTCCTGTAGATGTGTATTCTCAGTTATACTAGATATCAGTTGCATTTGGAATATATGAAATTGAACGTGGAATGTATGAAATTGAATCTGCATACTATTGAATATATATAGAGATTTCACATTTTTTGCCTTTTCTTTGTCCTACGGACTTCTGTCATTAGTATTTGGTGTCAACTTTTTTAATCATTTCATATTTATTGTGCTTGCTATTCTTTACAGACATTCTGAAGAAAATTGCAGTCAAATGTATAGCTGGTGCCAAAGTCTCTGAATTATGTGAATATGGAGATCAGCTTCTTGTTGATGGAACTGCAAAAGTATTTAAGAAAGAAAAAGAGATGAAAAAAGGTATAAAATTGTGAAGACCATATTTGTAAAATAAAATGTAATGGATATTAAATAAAAATGAACTTCCTTTTACTAATTGGTTTGTCTTGGAGTTTAATACAAGACAATAACAATGACAGTGACCCATTTGTATATGATAGGTCATTGAATGACACTGTTGCCAAAAATTGTTATAGTGTGATTAGTACAAATAATTTGGCATTCATTTCAGCATTGTCATGTGATAGTTATTTGTGATTAGTTAGAAAGTCCAATGTTTTCAATTTTAATTTGTATGTAACAGTTGCATTATTTTACAGGTATTGCTTTCCCTACCTGCATTTCTGTCAACAATTGTATTTGCCACTATTCCCCTCTGAAGTCTGATCCTGAAATTGAATTGAAGGATGATGATGTTGTTAAGATGTAAGAATTACATCCTTTTTTTTTAACGAAAATGTAATATTAATGTTTTTCAAATACAGTCATATTAAAGCTGACATCTGGGGAGTCTGAGACTGATCAAGTTGAATGGTTACACCCAAACCCTCTGTATTTATTTTAATCAAATATGTTGAAACCAAGCTAATTAACTTTTATGTACATTTTTACTCTCCACTGACCATTTTAAACACAACAGTGTTATAAAAGTCTGATCCTGAAATTGAATTGAAGGATGATGATGTTGTTAAGATGTAAGAATTACATCCTTTTTTTTAACGAAAATGTAATATTAATGTTTTTTTAATACAGTCATATTAAAGCTGACATCTGGGGAGTCTGAGACTGATCATTGTATTTCAAATTGATGACAATAGGCTAGCTGGAATAGGCTATAGATTACATAAAAATCAAAGCTACATATTGATAAGATACATGAAATGATGGAGATTTTGATAAGAAAAAACTGAATATTCCACTTTCAGTGATCTTGGCGCCCACATTGATGGCTTTTGTGCTGTCTCTGCACACACTATTGTTGTTGGAGCTTCTGGTGATAAGAAAGTGAAGGGAAGGAAAGCTGATGCCATATTGGCAGCTTACTATGCAGCAGAAGCTGCACTCAGACTGGTCAAACCAGGAACAGAGGTGAGAGATTCCAGACTGTTCTCATTTTGCAAGCTAGGACTAAGTTGTTGTTTTTTAAATCACTGGTGCTTACATCTGATTTGTGTTAAAATCAATGCAACAGCCAGGCAGGTAAAACTTGTTCGTTTGCTCCAAAGGCAGGTGAAATTCCATGAAGTTAACTGAATGTATGTTTGATTCATCCTGGGTTTCTTTATTCATGATTTAAAGAATTTAATGGATACCAATAGAAACCATTGTTAATACCATTTTGGTGAGACTTTCGTTGTTTTCGCAACAACTTCTTCGGGCCGAATGAAAATCTCATCCCCATCCACATCACATCAAAAACAGTGCTCATGGAGCGGCAATGGGTTCCCCAGTGTCACCAATAGTGGCGAATCTTTATATGGAAGATTTTGAGTCTCGGGCCCTGAGAACAGCACCCAATCCACCACACCTATGGTATAGGTATGTTGATGACACTTTTGTTCTCATCCATGAATACTTCATCTCGGAATTTACCACACATATCAACAGCATAGACCCGAACATCAAATTCACCACTGAACCTGAGGTGGATTTCATATTACCATTCTTGGACACATGCATAAAGATTAGTGAGGATGCATCAACAACTATGGAAGTGTACCGCAAGGCGACCCACACGGACCAATATTTGAACTTTCAATCCAACCATCATCTGGAACACAAACGTTCAGTGGTTCGTACCTTGTTCCACCGCGCCTACAACTTAGTCACCACTCCGGAAGACCGAGCCAAAGAAAGTGAACATATGAAAGCAGTGCTCAAAGGCAATGGTTACAAACCGTGGATATTTAAATTACCTAAGCCCAAGTCCAAGGAGAAGCCAGAGGACACCACCAGTGGGGCGAAGGCCAGTTTTCCGGTTTGTTTGCCTTACCTAAGAGGTCTGTCTGAAAAACTGACCCACATTTTTAGACAACACGGAGTGAGCACTTACCACAAGACATTCAACACCATCATAGCTCGGTTACCGTCTCCGAAGGATAAGTCACCGGATGGCTCCAAGTGTGGGGGTCATCTACCAGGTTCAGTGCCCCCAGTGCCAGTACTCCTACAGTGTTCATCCCAGGATGCGTTTTTGCGTTTTTTTGCACATCTGCCAGATAAAAAACGCATTTCACTATAACAGCTGCGCCCTAGAGGACGCACAAATCATCCGACAAACACATATCAACACTTGCAATGGGCCCATAAAAGACTTAAAATATTAAAAAAATCATGCTGAAATATGTTTGTTTACATACTCACAGTCATTATACGCAACGGCGACGCTGATTGGTCAATCGTGAAAGACGTATTAAGTTTTTTCTGCTGGTGACTTTCACAAGAGCATGGCATGTTCAGATTTTAACATTTTCGGTTTCCATTATGATTTTTCATTTTCGGTTTCCATTATAATTTTTAACGTTTGCGTTGTGAAAATGTAAGTGTGGCCATGAAATATGGTGACTGTCAGAAGACAAGCTCCAGCAGCTGATGACAGTGTCAATAGAGGCCCCAAGTATTGATAATTTTAATTTCATTGAAGTTGTTGACATTTGGAAATCTTTGAAAAAAAGAAAAATATTTCATGTTTCAAATAAAAAAATGAATGAAAGAAGTGCTGCTAATTTGACCCATTGATTGGTTGTTACATGATATTCAATAAAATTTAATAAAAAACAGTTTTTTTTATGTTATTACATATCATTAATTGCAGTCTGAATCGCTGGGCCCATATCTACATTTCAAAAACCCATGTTTTTCAATCCAAGGGGCCCTGGACCCACATACTCCAAAGTCTGGGATGAACACTGCTCCTATGTAGGAGAAACTGGTAGGACCTTGAAAACACGCATCAAGGAACACTTGAACCCCAAACGGACCCCAACCGCCATCGGGGAATACGGGAGACACAGGACACACAATTAGTGATAAGGACTTCAAGGTTGTGGCAAGGGAGGATGAGGAGTTCCGCAGGAAAGTGAGGGAGGCCATCGAAATCCGCACGCGCCGACCCGAGCTGAACCGTGACACCGGCTACGACTTGTCCCCCGTGTACTCGACACTGCTGTCACATGACTGCAGCCACCATGGTGTAAATGGCAAATTAAGAATAAAAGCTGACTGCTGTTGGCTGAACTGGTGAGTGACGTAATTTTGATGCTGTGTTCTTACAATTCTAAAAATGAATATTTTGTGTTACAGAACTATGTTGTTACAGAAGCTATCCAAAAAGTGACGGAATCCTATCAATGCAAACCAATTGAAGGTAATTCTTTTGTTAATTTAAATGTCATATTTGTAGATTCACTTTTCCTTAGTTTCTTGTGAAAGAGACATGTATGTCACCACACCGAGGCTCTGCTAGGTATAAAGACTATTTTCTACTCAAATCATAATTTTTACAATTAAAAGGGGTGATATTCTTTCAAAGCAATCCCTACATTTCAGGTATGTTATCCCACCAGCTAAAACAGCATGTGATAGATGGAGAGAAAGCCATCATACAGAACCCCACAGAAGCTCACAGAAAGGAACATGAACGCTGCGAGTTTGATGTGCACGAGGTGTACGCAATTGATATCCTGGTGTCCACTGGTGAAGGCAAAGGCAGAGAGCAGGATTCCAGAACGACTGTCTATAAGAAAAAAGACATAATCTACAACTTGAAAATGAAAGCATCTAGACGTGAGTGATTAGTAACTTAATTGAAAAATGCATTGAATGTTTTTCAAGAAGTTTATAAACTTTACTCTCAAAATTGATTATTTAGGAGATAATCATGGCGGTCATTTGTAAAATTCATTGGTTGTGTTACTGGCACTAAAATGTTTATTTAATTCACTTTGTAAAAAGATTGTGATCCATTCGTATTCTGTGTTGTTATTTTTGTTTTGATCACATAGCTTATTATGCGGTTAACATTTATCAATGGGTATTTTCAGAATTTTTTAGTGAAATGGAGAAGCGCTTTAGCACAATGCCCTTCACCTTGCGCTCTTTCGAAGATGAGAAAAAGGCTAGAATGGGTGTTGTAGAATGTGTAAAGCATCAGTTGGTGGAACCATTCAATGTCTTGTATGAAAGAGATAGTACGTATCAATGTTATTTTTTATTTAGATCTTTTCAATGTAGACATTTTTTCATGCAATTTCATTGGGAAAAGATCCTAGTAAAATAATAGAGATAGAAGTATTGGGAAACTAGTTGATTTTGTTAAAGAAATAGGAGAGCATGACTACTTAAGGGCTCATTGATTGAAAGTGTTTTTGTCATCCTAACAGCTGAAGTGGTGGCGCAGTTCAAATTTACAGTCTTGCTGATGCCTAATGGACCCATGAAGATAACTGGTCTCCCTATTGATACTTCCATGTACGAGTCTGAATACACTGTTGAGGATGAAGAATTGAAGGTAAATGTCAAATTGTCCTGTACTTGGAAGCGTTCAAAGTAACGTAATGGTCGTAATTTAAGATTTGGTCAATTTGTATTTTTGATATAGTGAGTGTAACACCATTTTTTTGTAGGCTGTTTTGTCACAGTCTGCTTCTCGAAAAGCAGCCAAGAAGAAGAAGAAGAAGGCTGAAAAGCAAGCACAGCAAACTGTTGCTGATTTGCCCACCACTGATAATGCTGCCGAATCATAGTGTCACAAGCCTTAGATACTTTTCAATTTTCATGTAAATCAAAGTTTTAACAATAGATTCATACAAGAATGTCAGTTAAAAATTTGTATGGTCTGCATAAAAGTATCAATTACTATGAATAGTAGTTGGATAATGTCCCAGTAGCTCCGATTTGTCTACGGTTTAAAACACCATAAAACTTAGAGGTAAAAGTACCCATCCTACTTAATTACTTTGTAATTAGCAAAAGGCTCAATAGCAGCAACCCATCTTTGATTCAAAATGTCGCCTGATATAGTCCATATACTCTTAATTAATAGATTGAGGATATGTCGATTTAAACCCCTGATGTCAAATAGTTTCAATTTGAAATGAAAGAATATTTGTGCTGGAAGTGTTTAAAGGTTTTTACTGGATCTATCCTGTTTTTGCAACTTTAAGTGTGATGTACTTGGTATATCTTATGGTTTGAACGCTTAAACAAGGGGTTATAAGGAAAAATAAGTGGATCGTCTGAAAGTATGGAATGTTAAAGCAAGTACATTTCCAAAAGTATTTTTGTAGTTGCTATATTTATTGTGAACATTTTTTAGATCAGCACTTTATATATAATTCCTTTATACTAATATATGGAAATTTTTCTGAATGTGTGTGCATTAAAAAGTGTATTTCAATAATAATGGCAATCTTAACAGATTGACAATTGGCAAACTTCTTAAATAATGTTTCAGTTTATTTAATTGTTTTATTTCCTGTATATTATATTATGAAAGCAAATATTTTAGTCTCAGTAGGCCATAAATATTCAGTGGGGGATGGAAAAATAAAACATTTTGAACCTTTTTGCGTGTTTAATCGTTAGAGGTGTTTAAACTAAAAGTCCTGTGATTTTAAGCTAAGGATTCATTAACCTAAAACTATAAGTTGAGTTGCTTCAGATGGAAGTTGGATATGGGCTTCAAAATGTGGAAATAAAATTATTTTTTTTACATGAATATACTGTGTAGATTGATTTCCATAGATCAAAAGTAACCACACAATTTCATTAATGTTTTTATGCACCATCAAATACTATCTAAATGTTATGCTATATATTGGAATATATCTTCAACCCTCGAGCTTCAACCACAACACAGACACTGAAAATTATGATTGATTGGATTCTGTTGTTTCTCTAACCATATAGATTGTTGATCAACCTTAAAAGACTTCCTTTCTGTAATTTCACATCAGAGATGCCACTTGTGATGTAGAAGAGACGATTGGGGATTTTTCTGATCACATACATTTGGAAAGAAGTGTTCACATATAGGCGACTTAAATATGTGCGATGTGATTTACATAAAAGAATTAATTTTCATATTGTCTTTTCACAAGAAAATCTACGTAGAAATCATCTCCTATACAATTGTTTTCTAATGGACAACTTGTGCACAATCTATCATAAAATAATAGTACCAAAACAGCCGGCTGGTGCTGTATATCCGTGATGTACAATGAATGGTGCACAAAATAGTTACATGTACTAAAATCTTAGTACCTTTGCCGCCACCACTGTCCAGTACAGGGGGCATGTATACATGTTCTCTTTCATCCAGACCCTGTGATATTAAGGGAAAGATCATAGATAATGATTTGGGAGGGGGGGTCGTCCAAAATCTTACGTGGTTTTCTGATTCCCTTTTGGGGGGGTTGCTGAACTTTTTTATCACGCTACGGTATTTTTTTTCAAATATTTTTTTTAGCACTGCAACGACCATATAGAGGACTTTCTTTAGCGGAGGGTGTGGGAGTCGCTCAACTTTTTAAAATGTTGATGGGGGCGTCGGTTAACTTTTTCTTCTCGCCCCAAAAAATGGACGACCCCCCGGTATCGTTATTTATGATCGTTCCTTAAAGCACACCAGAAGGATATGATAATGATTGATTACTGTTTGTCTAAAATATTCTCAGAGTGCAATTGTCTTTTTAGTATACACACATGATGGATGACTATGGTGCTACGATAGTCGTAATCTTTTATGTGAACACTCCCGCGGAACACAAATGTCGCTTCATCGCCTCTTGCATGTGAACGTAAGCTAAAAAAAATCCCTTGCTACTGGCTACTGAGCTATTATTTCCACGAGGTATAGTTTTTAATATACACTATGCCAGTGAGTTGTTTCCAGGTGTAAATAAATATACACCACCATTTTTGTTTACTTTTGGTGACAATTAAGATTGTGATCGTTTAGGACAATTCCAAAATGGCTATGTCCGCTTGAATATACCTTACTCCCTGTTGGATGGTTTCAGTACTGTAAAACCTTTTATTTGTAGACTACTGGCTAAATCTTTCGTTATGACCAGGTTCTTCATGCAGAAATCTTAGGGTGCTCTTGTTTCGTGTGCGGGCTGATGTATCGACTCCCATTGAGAAATAATTAAGTCCACTGTCCTTACACACTACATGGGTGGTCACTGCTTGAAAAACAGTTACGGAATGGTTCTGACAATGCTTTCTTGAAATTGTCAGACATTAAAGCATACAACAAAGGATTCAAACAGCTATTCATATAGAACACTAAGAATGTGATAGGAGGACCACATTTGACACAAACGTTGGAAAATTTTGCGTACACCGTCTGCATACATCAGTCTAGAAAGGTATTTATGTGGTCCAAATAAAATTATCCATAGAGTTCAGGTGGTCTTGTTCCGTGTATTTGAATAATGATTCTCTTCAGTTGGGTGAATGAAAATATTCTCAGACTGCAATGGCTGCACCATGTTTAGTATACACAAATGATTACATATGCAATTTAGTCCCACCCGATATGTGCTGCATAATCTTTCAGTTTATCTAAGCTTCAGTGGCTTTTCTCAAGGCACTCAACTTCATCTTCCTCTAGGATTCCATAACCATTCATCGCCTCTTTTTCACGTGGTGGACTGTCTTGCCAACCAGCAGGGTGCTCAAAAAAATACACCTCATGGGCACCATTCTGGCTTACTGAGCTATAATTTCCTGATTAATGGAGCCATTCCACGAGGACAGTTTTTAAATGGTATGTTGTCACCGCTTGAATATAGTTGTTTCATCACTACCCAGTTACCCAGTAGATAAATTTCACCACCATTTTTTTATCTTTTGTTCTTTCAAGATAGTGATTGTCACCCTAGGACAGGTTCCATGCATGGCTATGTGTCACGCAAAGTTCAATCCCTTTTCACTCCCAACTGGATGGTTTGATACTGTAAAACCTTTATTTTGAGAACTAATTAAGTCTAAATCTTTCCATCCTTAACACTACATTTTGTGGTCAATCCTTAAAAAACTTACGATATTCGTAAACTGTGTCAACCTTGACGCTTTTTTTTCCAAATTGATTTTATTCAATGTCCATCGTCTGAACTTTTAACAAAGTGATTGAAACAGACATTCAGTTTGTGAAGTCAGTTCAAAAAGAATGTTTAAAATGTTATCCTGTTTAGGTATAAACCTTGACTTCAAACGTCAAACTAACAATCATAATTAGTAGCCTAATGACCTCCTTCTACTTTTTAAAATTCGCATTTTCATCAAGCGAATTTCTTTGGCCAAAAATGGACGACCCCCCCTGGTATCTCTTTCATTGAGGATCTTCTACTTTGAATTACAGGACTTCGCATTTTCGACAAGCGATATTTAGTCTGAGGTTCTTTATTTGCATAGCGATGCATTTTCCCTGAAAGAACCTCATGAGACTTTGACAGATGTCGATTATTTCTCAATGTATAGGATGAATCACTTTCAATAGGATCCTTCCAAAACAGAGTCTCTTTCATTGCATTTCCATTCATAACACTCTTTTCACAGTCTGGAAGTCTTACTTTGGGTTTTAGTTTTATTTGATGAGACCCCATAGTTCCTTTATATTCCATCGATAAAGCCTGTGCACTTACAGCTGTATCGTTGTGTTCAACGTTATCACTGTTTACCGTTACACTCTCCACCAAGTTCACATCAATAGGTCTGCACAGTTCTGCCCTTTTATGGCTTGAATTAAATGAATATGTCCGCCTCATTTCTGATCTGACCAACGTGCGCACATTGACCTCACTCATAGACCGTACAAAGTTGGAGTTCCAAAGATGCACGCCAATTTTCATATACATGAAGCTCATAAGCGCTAATGGCAAGCAATACCACATCACAAAATTTACTATAACAAACACATCAAGTTTTATTCCTGTGAAATTGCCACAGAATGTTACAGAGTGTCCGTTTTCATTCATCTCTACAGTGTCGTAGGCCAGCAGACTTGGGATGTTGTAAGCTGAGGAGATGATCCACACCAATATCACCACGACGCGCATCACACCCATTCCTGCACAAGAAACACGACAATGTAAATTTACTTCTTAACATTTTTGCTCTTAGAAATTTCCAAACAACCTATAATCAAGACCAAAAATCCTTGCTTATGATAAAGGCTAGGTGATATTTTCTTTAATTATGCTGGGGAAAATATTTTTTGCCATGGATAGCGTTATAGATAGTTATGATGCCTAGCGGAGGTTCTAAGACTGTCCAGATTTCTTTGACTGTCCTGATGTTATTATCATCGGCCTGCCAAAACGTAATTAGGCACCCGAGGCTATTCTGTATCTGGATAAAAAGTTGTCAGTTCCTCACCACATGGATTTAGAAATATTCAATATTGCTTAGGGTCTCGGGCGATTCTTACATTTAGAATGCATTTGAAAAGGATCAATTGAAATTTGAAATAACAGTAATATTGTAGCATATTTGAATTGTAGTTGGGTCATTTGGGGCACTTTCGTGACCGCGGAGAGACTGAAAAGGTTTTATGATTGATTTGAGCTCTCAAATATATTTCAAGAGAATTGAGCGGGGATACCCCACGCAAAAGTCAGGCAGAACGCGCGAGAGGCCAAAGTCGAAAATGGCACCCGGTCCTCTAAAAATATAACTTTTTAAATATTTGAACCACAAGCATTTATATGCACCTATAATCAAGACCAAAAATCCTTGCTTATGATAAAGGCTAGGTGAGTTAATATCGTGAAAATTTTCTTTAATTATGCTGGGTGTATATTTTTTTTTGTACAATAGCGTTATAGATAGTTATGATGCCTTTCCCTACTGTCAAGGACAAGAATCGTGACCTGGAAAGATAATTTCAGACCTATAGCACTTACTGTGTTTTATCTAAGGTTTAGAGATCAATTGTACGTTCCACAGATACTTATCTTCATTGTCTAGTCACTTGCTGTAATCAATTTGGTTTTGGACAGGGTCATCTACAGACATGTGTGTTTTTACTCTGCATTTTAGAGGATAAATCTAGTCCTATTTTTATTTGTTACACTCGATGCGTCAAGAAAGCATTTGATAGACCTTTTTTGGGTGCTATTTGTGGATTTTTCAGGAAATACCAAAAATTATTTGTTCAATTTATTCAACACCAAGTATACACACCAGTAATTTTTTGCGATGGGGATCAAGTCTTAGTAATGCCTTCAAATCATCGAATGGAACTCGCCAGGGCATGGTCCTGTCACCATATCTCTTTAATAAATATTTATGTTGATGATCTTTCTGTACGCTTGAATAGTCTCAATGTTGGTTGTTATATCAGTAATACTTGTGTCAATCATTTGATGTATGCTGACGATAATTTTAACACCATCCATTAGTGATTTCATATGATTTTAGAATGTCAGTATATCAATAGACCTGTGATATCGTTTTTTGCAAAGAAAACTGTATACATGTGTATTAAATCTCATACCATTTATATGCCTAAAGTGCCATCTCTGTTTCTTAATGACCAGCTAATGTATGTGATAGTAGATTCACATAAATACCTTGGTGTTACAATGACTAGTGATAGACAGGATCACATGGATATTTCTAGATCAATTCAGAGATAAGATTCGCAGCAACAGTCTGATTAGTAATTTTAAGCATTGCTTGTGATGATGTTAAGGTACAGCTCTTTAAGAGTTACTGCACAAGTATATATTGTTGTCATTTATGGTCTAATTTTAGTCAAGATGGAAGGATCAGATCTGCTTTTAATAGAATTTTCGTTTATGATGAATTTATATCATCGCATCAGTATATCTGCTACTCTCTTGCAATATGGTATTAATCATTTTGATATTTTAATTAGAAACAATGTAACGAGTTTTATTAAGAGATTGGAGGTCTCTGACAATACTATCTTACTGAATATTACTGCATCTACTTTTATACAAACAGTGCTATTTACTGTCACTGGAAGAATATTATATACTGATTTAGCTGTTACCATATGTTTACTCTAGTCAATTTTAGCTAGTTAGCTATTCCATGTATATAACTTGTATATTTTTTTACCTTCTTTACTATGATTATATGTTACACTTTTTGTACCGTTATTATCGAAATAAAATATTCTTATTCTTATTCTTATTCTTATTCTTATTCTTAACATTTTTAGGTGTAAGACATTCATTTAAATGGACTGTGAACCCTTTTCTTAGGATTTTATTAAACTTTGATTTTCTCACTCATTATTGCTTCAATTCTTACAAATTCATTATTGCTTATTTTGTAGATAATTATCTAATCTAATGGCACAACATGTTTTGAATTGTATAGATTGATGAAAAAAAAAATTATAAAGCAATTAATGAAAAAATGACAACTTTGCCTGTGAAGCATATAACTGATAGTAAAACATCGAAATGACCAAAATCACTATTTAGTTACAAAATTTGTATATTTATCTAGAAAACCTTGCCTCAAATTTTTATATTTTTCCTATTTATCATTTTACATGCATTTTAAGTTTTAAAACCACCTATTTTCTGAATTTTCTTGCAAATCAATACAAAAACGTTCATAATTCATCAACGAAATAAAAAAATCAAAATCCCTAGTAAGGTTTTCTTCAGAATGCATATATCTTCAAATATATACACGTTTGTGAAAATTTGATTTCATGGTTAAGGAGAAATATAAAAAGAAAAATTCATCCACTATGCAAACTTAGTTTTGAGAAAATGGGCTTTAAACATGGCCTATCAATATACATTGATAGTAATTGATGTCTATAAAATGTATCATATAAGAAAAACTATTGATGATAACAGGTTCATTTTAAAAAGATGTTGTTCTTTATCATTTATAGCATACAAAACATTGAAAATGTAAAAATTTGATTTTTAGCCCATATAACCTTATAATCCTGCAAAGAATGAGTCATTGTTTTTCACTCCAGCTTGGTCTTTACAAAATGCGTTGTAATGGGAAAACTATTGAAGATAAAAGGTTCATTTCAAAACATGTTGTTCTTCATAGTTTACAGTATGATAAATATTAAAAAGCTGAAAATATAATATTTTAGAAACAGTGTTAAATATGGCAAGGAACCTAGTAAATCTGTAACAAGCATTTTTAATGAATTATTAAAATGTGTCAAATATGAAAATATCATACATTAAACAAAAAGGAATTGGTAAAAAGTATTCAAGAAAAGGTAAAAACTATAATCAACACTGATTTTAAATAATCTTCACTTATGTACATGGTAATTGATATTGAAGTCATAATGATGTATATTGCATGTCCTTTTTATTTATTTGTATATTCCAATTGTAAACTATAGTCTGTAGATTGTATAATTTTAACTCATTTTATGAAATAAATCAAGTGAATACACTTCAAAATAGAAAAAAAAAACATTTATAAATCGACCTGTGGATTTTTCAATGTACAAACCATTACATGCATTGATGTTCAAGAGTAACATAACCATTAAAGTGAAGGGCGTGTTAGCTATCATGATGTCACTATGCATACATCATATTTGAATACAACTGTATGAATCATTACATTCATTATAATAGATAGTTACGTCGAATTCCAAAATATAGTCCACGCAAATCAACCAGCGACGATGGACACTGTATTCAAATTGATGTTGTGTGGATAATATAGTTAATGATAAATGAGCTAGTTTTAACAACAACGGGTGAAAACACGCCATAGTTCTACGATATAGTATTCATATAACTTCAATCCCTTGCTAATAAATGGTAATGGGCACTCTAAAGTGCGTCCACGCCCACACCATTACTCAAGGCTCACAAACGTGCGTGGTATCATAGTAATGAACTATATATGTAACTTTTTTTTCTTCAAAACACGTATTTGTTTTGTTCGTTATTGTTCCAAGGATCCCTGCCCAATGAATCCAGATATAAGACTGGCAACAAGTGGATGTTAGAATTCAACCGCAATGTTTGTGTATCCCAGTACAGTACGTGTGCACACAGCGCACAGGCAAATAAATCGTTATAAAACAACTATGAAAACCTACTGGTCAAGCGTTTGGACTGCATGGGGTGTATAATGGCGAAGTAGCGCTCCACGGCGATGACAGTGAGCAGCAGGATGGAGGCCGTGTAGCTGACGCCCTGGATGAAGTAGTACAGCTTGCACAGCACCTACACAGCAGCAGCATGGTTACAGTACAGTAGAGCCTCACATGAAGACTAGATTAGATTAGATTTTTTTTAGATTATAATCACAAATCATGAATGTCACGTAATGCTCCTGCGTGCATGAAAGCTTTACAAAGTAGTGTTTATTTACAATGTGGTCATCTATAAAGAGACCAACTCTATAATAAGACACTTTTTCCTAAATAAAGTAACCGCTGTGAACGTCCTTAGTATAGAGACCACCCCTCTCAATTGAGACTACTTGAAGACCGTCATAAATACACGCTATACTATTATGTGTATATATATGTGTGTGTGTGTGTGTGCAAGATCAATCGGTTGAAATGCACGACGTACCGCTTGCCAAGCACCAACGTTTTCAACATTACCGATTTCAGCCAGAACCGGGAAGGACCGGTGTGTGGATGTGATGTGTGTGGATGTGAACAAATTGATTCTGGTGCTTTCCAGGGTCAAAACTAACAAGTTCAATTCATACCCCAACACGGTGATAGCGAATAGTAAAGAAGCGACCGATGTTCCAAAACAAAAATTTATTGTATAGCAGGTCTCACTTTTTAAAAGTAGCACATTCAATTTCCTACAGGAAGATTCTCTACGAGCAGGTGCACGTGCAAACTCCTCGAAGCTTACCGCATGTGTATGTACTAAGTCTATCCTGAATTGTGAACATTGCAAATGTTGCTCTATCTGAAGAAGAAATGACCATATCGATATATTCGAATGTGTGAGGGACGTATGCAATTACTATTCCAATAGGAACAACATGCACGATGTCATAGATTCTTCTTCTTTAGTTAAGGGATGGTGTACATTTTGTCACGCTCCGGCAAAAGTGGAACAATATTCCACTTAGGGGAGGGGTGTGGGTGTTTCGGTCACGTTTCTGATATTCCACTTTTTTCTTTCTTTTTTTGAACATTGTTCATCTTTTGCGGAACGTGACAAAATGTACATAATCGAAAAACCAATATTGAACCACACTACTATCTATATACACACAACGGAAAGACAGCGTACACTTCACAAATCATTTCATGTTAGGTGTCTTTCATTTCATATGATACATTTTAATGTACTAAAGGATGGCTTCACCTGTGACTTATGATTTAAAAACAAAAGAATTGGACATCCATGAAGGCAATGACCATGTGTTATTTTCCAAGAATAAGTTGACCTTTTCTTGCCAAATTGAATTCCGTCCTTTCACTCACAACGTGGTAGAAAGAGTACGTGGCTTGTCAGATATAAGAGCCGTGCGAATACCTATGTTATGATTAGTGGATATATTTTTATTCTGCAAATTGAAATGCTGATTTCACAATATAAACCATACTAATTTATTGTAAAAGATTTAAAAACTAATTATATATACTAATTGAGATATACCAAGCTGCCCTATGGTGTACCCGGAGCATAATTGAGATGAGACATTCAATTTGTCATACTCACATCGAGTCTTCTATCACAATTAATCATGTATAGTGAAGTTAATGGACATGCAATTAATAGATGGAAAGAGAGAGAGAGTGAGAGTGATTTATAACAAAGCTGAAAATGATAAGTAAATGCAAAACAGCCCACCACAATACGCCTCGCACTAACAACCCCAACAAAAAAAGTTGTAGTAAGCCTACCTCGACCAAAAGGTATTAATAATTTTATACGTTAGTTTAATTTTATGTAATTATTTTTGGACCCACCGTCTTATTAATGTTATTCTAGTTAAGTTTTCTCTTAGTAAATGGGTTTGCGTTGCACTACACAAACATTGGAAACGAATCGAAAGTGCAGGCAGCGGTGTTGCGAGAGCAGAATTTGTGGTTGAAATTAAATACGAAGGAAGTTCTTTGGTTCACTTCAATTGGCCATGCAGTGTAAACGTAAATGCATGTACTTTCGTAGGGTCTACTCCTGAATTTAAACGAGGTAGTTGGCTTAAACGACATTTTTGCTTTCACAGAAACTGCTTGGTTTATGGTTGCAGTTTCTGTGCTAAACACGTGAAAATGCTGTTAAATTGTCCAATACCTATTATATTAGCAGGTCCATTACGGTACTTCCCAAGGATCTACATGCATGTACTTTCATAGGGGCTTTCCTGAATTTAAACGAGGTAGTTGGCAAACGACATTTTTGTTTCACAGAAACTGCTTGGTTTTATGGTTGCAGTTTCTGTGCTAAACACGTGAAAATGCTGTTAAATTGTCCAATACCTATTATATTAGCAGGTCCATTACGGTACTTCCCAAGGATCTACATCACGGGGCTTTCATAGCAGTGTTAATTCTAACACGGCATAAAGTACAGCTGTACAATAAAATGACCTTAAAAGTTCTCTCATTTTTCCTGTTTATGAAATTTATGGAAACTGTGATTTATTTGTAAATTAAAGATCTCCCGGAAAAACAAGACACGAGAAAATTGAATACATTTTCTTTGCACGAATTCAATCTAACACATAACGACTTGTCTTTTATGTTTTATATTTATTGCCTGTATACTCACAGAGGAGCTTGAATTTCTGGAGGTGAATTATGATAATTAGAACATCCAGTTTGGAACAAAGCAGCAGCAAAAGGCGTGGTAATATTATGCAAACTATGCTTCCACTATCACCGGTTTTGATGTATAAAATGGGTGTCCACCATACTGATATGGCCGTGGGAGCCAGGGTACTCGCAGGGCTGCAGTTATTCTCTAGTGTCTACTTTACCATTATACCTTCTCTAGATCAGCTGACGCAGTCCTCTACTACCATTATTTTTATATTAACATGATCGTCCATTGTAAAATATATCGTTTGAAAATTGGACAGCAATTGTCTGGTGTACCAGTAAGGCACCTGTTATAAAAGACTCGTTACATGATTAAAATCACGGGCACGTGCATCGTAGAGGGTATAACCTCCTGCTATTCTAGTAGGTAAACAATGAAGGTGAAAAGAATGGCCACTCATTAGACTAGTCTCAGTTAGCTTCTACCCTCTTCGATGCATGTGCCCGTGCTGCAGCCACAGTAGAAGGGGCGTGGGTGGGTGCGGGTGCGTGCATGTGCACAGGCGCGTGTATACACCTATGTGTGGAGTTGTGTGAGTCAACTAATGGGTGTAATGGACGGTGTTGAGCTGTTAGCAAAGTGTTTGTCACCACGGACCTGGCCGGCATACCAGTACGGCGTGAAATACGTGACCAGGTTGGGGAGCACGCAGAAGACGCCCACGCACAGGTCGGCCACAGCCAGGTTGGCTAAGAAGAAGTTGGTCACGTTGCGCATTCTCTTCTGGCTAGTGATGATGACCACAACCGCTGCATTTCCTGTATGGGATATACAATACCAATGGCTTATTAAGAGTTAATTTGTCAATTGTTTCCGTTACAGATCCGATGGAATTTTTTGTTGCTGCCTTGACTATTTGGGTTGTCGGCTGTGTGCGCTCCTCGTGCAGATTAACAGACGAATCTCATTTCACACATCTCCAAGAAATCAGGCATTATACCACTGCTATTTTCAAATTCATTTAGATCTAGTAGCCTACATGCGTTAGTTTGAATTATCTATGAAACATCATGAACTAACTACATAGGATCGAAAAACAAAAATAAAACAGCCCCTCCCCCCCTCCCCCCACACACATACAGCAGGATTTCATCTGGTTTATTATATCAGATTTGACTGTTATATCGGACTTTTACTATAATTTTATTTTATATGTTGATTAGACGTGCAAATGATAGGTATAGTATAAAATCTGTTGCAATATCAAATAATAAAACAATTTGTCCTTGTACATTCTTTTGTAAGTTGGGCAAATCTTATGTTGTATGAAACTATTCAAGACATTTACTTCTTGTCATAAATGTTCACTTCAAGCACGATGATGCCATAGAAAACAATATGTCATGTATTTATCATATATGACACCATGATTGGTATACCTTCTACTCACACGAGGGTGTTCTGAATATATTGAATAAACGAAATCTATATCTTTGGATATTTTCAGATACAAGATATTCATAGAACAAATAAAGACTATCCGAAAGCGCACATCGTTAAGCAATGGGTTCTGTGAAATGTCTGTTTGTGTCCAGCATACAACATACGCCTCACTTAATCCAAGATTCCACGAAAGAAAGAAGAATTCTTGAAGTAATAAATTAGTTGTGGCGTTGTTTTGTTGTTCTCTAATTGTGGTTCATTATCTAGATCACAAAGTGTGCATTATGAATATTGATGTGTTTGTACGGCAACACCGTTCTCCAAAAAAGACTCATTAATATAGACATAAACTTGTCCTTGCTCAGCCGAGCAACAACACAACGAAACATGTAGCTCTATCTAATTATGTGCGCCAGTGATATACTAACACTAATGTGGACAATTTGATATACTAACAGTAATGAGGACAATTTAATATATTAATACTATTGTGGACTTTTTTTCATTTGGCAAGTCCAATGTGAGTGCTCTGGCTGAAATGACCAGGCGGGCCTGACCTGTCGGACGCACCTGCTGAGCGGTAATGACGTACCAAAAGTCCGATGTAAGGTCGAGGGTTGGAGACAATTAATTGGATAAATGGCCTCTTGTAAACACCCTGCATCACAAACATGGTATTGTAATCTGTCTAATAGATCCGCTGAAAAGAATTGCCTTATTAAAAAGGGCGGCTCTGAAGGTATTGTGCTAAAATCATCTTGGCCCCAATGTATTAATTACGGTTAGCAGTGACGTCTTTTGCTGAAACAGCAACCATGTCACGAAAATAATTATCCCTCCGTGGCTAATTATTTCACATTCATATCATGTAGAGTTGCATGTTCGAAAGTGAGCTTGTCCCTAGCCCCAGTCATATAACGTTTTTTGCTATAACGAAATCAGGCCTATATTTTCAATCCATGTTATTACCAACTACCAAACCCCAACACACCCCAACACAAAAAAAGGAAAAAAAGAAAAAAACTCAAAGCAAGTAAAGGGAAATGAAACGGAAGAAAAAAAAAATTGTAATAAAAAGATCAAACCTACGGCGAGATATGGGAGGTTGAGGGCTATTGGTTATGGGGGATTCCAGCAAAGATATTATAGAACTATTATAGTTCTATAATATATACATGTGTATACTTTAAAAAATCGAACCCGTGGAGACTCCATAAACATCGGCATTTCTATACATACATGTAGTCTGAACGACAAATGTCATTTTTAATGCCTAGCTCAATTTTGTATTAAGTATTATTTACATTCGGATACTTCTAATATCATGTGTGTTCATAGATGATATCATCGTCGGTTTTCACGGCTTGATCTCTCACACTGCCCCTTGTTCATACCAACCTATATACTACGTATATAGTCGTGAGATATGACGATTAGATGATATAACCAATTATTAATGTGTAGACGAGCATGTGAGGTTGTAAAGAGGTCAAGAACTCCCACGTACCTCTTATTTCCTTTCCCCCGTGTCATTTTTTCACTATTTGCTTATCCCACAATTTTGAAATCCTGGTCTTGATAATAAGCGCGAGATAATGATAAACTCAATGGACAATATGTTAATCAATAAGCGGTTGCGAATCAATCATTAATCATTCGACACATCTTTATTCGGTACAGGTAAGGGACGACATTTTGTCTTTGGAACACTGTTCTCCCATAAGTGGAAACATTAGATGTGTGATATAATCGAAGAATATCTACAGAGTGTTTCGCGATATTTATTCAAATATTAATTATACATGCCATAAAATGATGTTTATTATATATTAGGAATGTAAATCATAATATCAATTAATGTGTGAAATCAGCTGTGCATCTTTTTAATGCCACATTTAAACAGTAAATATTGGAATTCTGATATGAAAAGTTTTAGCGGGCGCAATAAAATATTAGATCCAGAAAAAAGTGGAATATCCAAAACTTGACCAAAACCCCCACCTCCCCTAAGTGGAACAGTGTTCCACTTTTGCGGAGCGTGACAAAATGTACATCATCCCTAATGCATCTATATGCGCTTTCTCTTTTGCAAACTACGTGTATCTGTTAAAAGGCCTATATCAGTGACCGATTAGGGGGTGGGGGGCATCCCCAAATTTTAGGGGGTCCCCAGATTTTGCCAAAAATTTACGCCCACAATTTTTGACATGAAAGCCTCTAGTTTCGTGAGCACACGATTTTGGCAACATCTTTACATGCACCAAACCAAAAGAAGTTTCAAGTATATGCCTGTGCATTTTTTAATGAAATGGAGCATCAGGGGTCTCAAGTAACATTAGAATTGATAAACATCTTAATAGAGGCCTCTTGAACAAACATTTTGTGAATATGAAAAACGTAACGTGTCTAATATATTTTCGAATCCGCTGTGCGGGAATGCCGACGCCCACACGCCCGCATACTGGAGCTCAATTCACCAGGCCAAATCACCAGGACCACACGTTTGTGCAGCCGACACTTTCTGATTCAGGAGCACCATCATAAGGCCACTTGGCAAGATTCCTGTCCATTTGGCTAACTGTGATTTACATGTGTGGATATCAAAACTTGGGTGTTTGCAATTTTTATTAGCAAGGCTATGAATCAATGTGGTCCCTTTTCTTCTGACTAATACCACCTTACCTTTTTACACGCAGGAACGTGTTTGTGAAGGATTTGCAGGGTTGGAGGAGGGTGCGTGTGCATGTGTTACCAATATCCACGTTTCCGTATCTATTTAGCTTACTCACAGTCTATGTGATTGAATGAGGA
The DNA here is from genome assembly GCA_019095985.1 of Streblospio benedicti. Lineage (NCBI taxonomy): Eukaryota > Metazoa > Annelida > Polychaeta > Spionida > Spionidae > Streblospio > Streblospio benedicti. Next base: position 4,383,168 of record CM032665.1, on the reverse strand, counting down.
ACGGCAGTTGTGAAATGTCAATTCTTAGCTAACCTTCTCAGACGTAAATTATTATTACAGGCATTATAATTTTAGAGTAGTCTTAATGTTATAAGCTACGTACATATAAGTTTACTTACCACAAACACAAAGTACAAACACTGCAACATATAACACCCCAAAGACTATCTGTACGTGCAAAATTCTAAATGGTGTATGCATCTCAAAGTCAAAGTTAACATTTTCAGATCTGTTATAGTCCTTTTTTATTTTTGAGTTGTTTTCTTTAAGTAGCGTATCCATTTTTCATTGTTTGTATAATTGTTTCTCCTTGTGCAGTAATCTCAAAAACAATACTTTGGAGAAAATGACATTTATCATAAATATGGTTGAACATCAAAGTACAATTATTGAGTGTGCACCATGTGGTATTTTTGCCAGAGCTCATTTAACAGCGTGTACCTTGCTTTATAAATGGACTCATAATAAGTAACCATCTCCCTAACGCAAAAGATGAGCAGATTTAGAAGCACTCTAAACTCACAGGTATGACTATATGTCGGTAGACTAAGGTCTCTACCCACTTCGGTAATGGATTTGTGCTTTTAAGCATGCATCAATTTATTTTCATATTTAATCAGCCCATGGGTTTAATACAACTAGAAGAACAAATCTGCCACGGACTAAAATGTCATGGCTGTTTTTCAAGATGGTCAAGCACTCACGTTCATGGTCATGCTCATCGGACAATGCTACACACCCGAGAAGGGGGTGGTAATGGTAACCGTAATCAAAATTGGCAGTAGCTAATTAGGGACCCACCATTATTTTTTGGGGAAAGGGGAGGGGGCAAAAATGTAGCTTGGCGGTCGCAGGTTAAAATGTATGTATTTGTATAATGCATCAGCATACTTTTATAAACCTAGTTATCAATAGTCAGTTTTTTTTAAAGAGGTGCGTTCAGTTACCATGAAAACATACAATGATATACATCACATTTAAGTGGGATTGGATGGCCTGGGTGGGGTCGGCGGGATCACAGAATTGCACATCATTGAAATACGGTGGGTGGGTGGATTAAATCTATTGCCTATGATATGTGAGGGTCGGGAGTAGTGTGAAAAAAGTTCCCTATATTCCCATCCCCTACCTTTAAACAATGGACACACTTAGCGGACATAGGCTCACCAGCTTGTTCGTTGTAATTAGTATGAGGAACCGACTGAATAGTTTACACTGATAAACAATGTTACACTTGTCCCTCCTGTTCCTTCCACAAAACACCACAAAATGTTCAGATAGATAATGAATCACAATAATATTGAAAGTTTATTTAAATGCTTAAATGGTTGACAATGTTACTTGAACAAAAGAACAAGAATAAAACTTCATAATCAGCAGTTAAAAGTTATGGAATCAACATAGTTTAGAGAGTAAACCCTTCCTATCTAATAACATATATGATAATAATAATAAATAACAACTGTAGAATCAGTCATTGCAAACAGAAGACGATGTTGACTATGCCAGATTAGGTTACTACATTCATCTCCTAAATTCGGGTGTGTATGGCAAATTGCCAATGTAAGCTCTGGTCATTCATGACAGGCGACAATCTGATAGAGATCAATTCCACTCGATAGTAAACTATCAATTACAAAATATCTTAGATTGTATAAGATACAGTATAATAATCTGAAAGGCTAATACTACAAGCTAACATTAATGTGTAGGTAAATATCTATTGCAATGCTTTTTACAAATGCTAATCTTGCGCCTTACTATTAATGCTACATGTCATCAAATATACAACGCTTTATGGCTATGACTAATATTATCGTTCTTCTTTTAGTTTTTTTCTTATAAAATCATACAGATACAGAGTGATCATACTGAAGCACCATCTAATTGGCCAAAACAAATCTGTCTAAATGATAGATTTCACTACCAAAAGAAGTCTGGCAATAAAGGATAAACCAGCCTAATTTTTACCACAAGATCTATCTTTATACAAACACATGTTGCGACCGATCAACCCGTTGACCCACCCACGGGTAAACCTGTTTATCCGTAGACCTGTCAACCGGTTGATCCGTCACCCCGTTCACCCGTCAATCCCTGTAGTGCCCTGCCTGTCCTGCTTAACATTTAACCGAATCACACCCTAAAGCCTCATCACTTAAGTTGTAGGTATGAATATATTTGGTAGTGAATTTTATAATTGTTCCAAAAGTCCTGCAGGGCAAGCAGTCCATTATATTTAAACAGCTTTCGTATAACTCACATCTTAGCATATCCACTACAAAAAAGCCAACAGTCCAATGTCTAGAAACATAAGTCAGCGTTATAACAATCATACTATCTCCGCCCTTTCTCCTTCAAACCATCAAAAACGAACAACCCACGTAGCCAGTAAAGTAACTACAATCAAACTAATAGCAAACAGAAACAAGCAGCCAGAGCCGCCATGCTGATGACTCCTGGTGCCCTGGCTACAGGAGCGCCGCTAGTGGTACCGGGCTGGCAGTCGGTGTAGCTCTTCACACCGGCGTAGCTGTACTGGGGAGGAGCGTCGGGGGAGGCACCTACAACAGGTACGTGAGAGTCACATTTTAAGGTGTAGGCAAACAGTGAGTCTTTCTACATCAAGTATAGCCCTATTTAAATTCGATTGTCCTATATCTTTCACCAAGTAAAAGTAGGGGCACATCACTTAGTTCTTTAACATATACACGCCACAGAACTGGGGTGATATCTTTATATCTTGTGACCATTTTTGAACCTTTGACTATGATCTGTATTGTGTTATTGTATTTTTCATCTACTTATGCAGATAATGGCTCTGACATATTGTCCCATACACAATGCATTAAGATGCGACTCAGCATCTCCCTACGCATCTATCATCAACATACACAGTGTCCCTTGCTGCACTGACTCATTTCTCTCTGCTGGTAATGAGCATCTGATACTAGTTGCCATTCCTCTTAAGCTGCTGCTGTTCATTCTCCTGCTTCTGGTTTTCCATCTCTTTCAATCCTACCTGGCTTGACTTTGATGTTGTCCCTGGATGCGAGGCTGGGGTCTTCGTCGTGGTAGTTGAATGGCGTCAGGTGCACAGTGAGGCGCACATTCTGGGTGGTCACCACTGGCACGTCTTCTGTGTGTGGAATGTGGATGGTGCCCATAGTCACCCAAGCAACCAGGTCCTGGAAGCAATATTTTGACTATAGTGCTGACGTTGTTCCATTTGGGAGGGGGGGGGATATTTTTTTTAAATATAGTTTTGTTGAAAAATGTGCACTTGTCAGTAATAAGAGCAAAACCATTGGCAACCTTCAATCAAAATTCCCACTACACATAAAATAATATTAACACAGCTGCACAATGCCCTTGTTTCACCTATCTCATCTACAATGCTTGTTTCACCTACCTCATCTACAATGTTCTCGTTGTCTTCGATGTAGCTATTGAAGTCCATAATGGGGTCAAAGGAATCCATTGACGCATAAACTGAAGAGCTTGATTCCTCTTCTTCCTTCCTTTTCGTGAACGCCACCTGAAATGTCGTCAAAGTAGACATGTCCACATAAATGTATACTGACGTGCACTGGATCCAGCGAAAGGCCTAAAAGTACGCAGCATTAATTGTATTTAGAAATTATCAAACCTCACTATACATATGATTCTAGTTCCAACAAATGTAGAATCATGGTCACGATTGAAATATTATAGAAGAGTAATGTCAAGTAGATGTTACATAGTATGTGACAACACTTGTCTCATGAAACAAATTTGTACATAATAAGATAATGTTGAAAGACTTGAACTCATTCATTTTTCTAACCTCGCTGTATACATGGTTGAGCACTCTTCAAAGTGCCAAGTTCAACTTCATCTCAATCTAAGAACACTTGTTATATTTTACAAACCTCTAAACAAAAACATTGCATACCTCGTATCTTGTCCACCCTCCAGATTTGCTCATTTTCCAGTCGTCTCCATACAAGATAGTTGAGCCCATGAATGGCTGTATCCTGTAGCCCTTCTGGTTGCCAAACATGTTCTTCCTGTTCTCGTTGTACTGTATCAGATAAGGAGGTGTCTTCTCGAAACAAGCGTCTTTTTCTCTCTCCTTTTGAAGTCTGAAAGTTGAACACTGTGTGAGGCAAAATGATGATAATCTATTGTATTGTATAATTTGTACTGGGCAATATGTGATCTAACACTTATCATGTATTATTCCACTGAAACATCAGACACCTTCCTATGTAGCATAAGAAGACCACCAGTAATCAATTGTACATTATTTCAGGGACACTCAAAAAGATAAAACTAAATTTACCTCTCAAAGTTGTACTGGTAAATCACGCTGTTCTCTGCCTTGTCTTCTTCCCTCTTGGGCGTGATCTTGAGCTCTTCCAGCCGATTCTCTGTCCCACCGATGTCCATGTCGATCTGGAATGGTGATGATATAAGATTCCTTTTCCCTCAATCTTACTTCACTTCTTTTGAAATACCTCAACGTTAGTAATCGACAAAGTTCCACAATTTGATGCGTATTTTTTAGCGTGAGGAGCAGCACTCCAATCCGATGAATGTGTCAGTGAAAATTATTGCTCCAGAATCTGTAATAATCAACAATTGATAGGGACGCTTTATCATTCTCCCATGGCTATAAGTTACTGAAAATGTTTCTATGGAGACGGCTCAAGTCGCATTTTTATGCCGAATCCTTTATCATTTTTCAAATAAAATATGTTTAAACTAAAATTTCTCTGTAAAGTGGATCATTCTTAACGGTAGGTTACTATCAATATAGTCCATAATGGCGCTGTTGTAGGCCTAATTAAATAATTTAATTGGTGTATCGCAAACTGCAAAAATAAATGTAAATGTCTGGTATGTAGACCATAAGCATATATTGAGGTGCATACAGCATGTACCTATTTAATGCTTATAAAATTAGGTACAACAGATCAGTGCTCAACATACCTGGATATTTGAACACTTAAAAATATGTGTGTAGGTGGTTCAACGAGCAATAACTTCAGTAATATCTCAATAATGATACTATACACAATAGCTGTAACACATGTATACTAGAAGTTAAGTTTGCTCATCACCCATCACCAGAGCAGAGCGGGAATCGAAACTTTCTTGTGGCAAATCCGACTCCCTATCCAGTCGGTTAAAGAAGCACACAATATGACATTGATAAATTTTTGTAAGAAAAAACACTCACGGACACAAGCCGCTTCATCACAAAAGTGTCTACATATCTTACCTTAAAATTGATGAGATGGTGGTGAATGTTGCCGATGCCATCCTTGAAGACCTCGAAGCCATAAGGCTTTTCAGCAGCATCTCCTGCAATACAATTTTTGTGGAGTATAATAATGTAAAAAAAGAGAGAGACGCCAGCCAGTGAGTAAGCCAGTGCGTTAGCCAGTGAGCTAGCCAGCCCACCAGCCAGCTCATACCTCAATCACAGGTGTACGTAACCCCACCCCCACCCACACTGGTGGACTGTGTTACCTGTGTAGTAGGTGGGCAAGATGTAGCCGCTGAGCGTGGTGCGCGCCTCAACACCGCCTTGCTGGTGGAACACCACGTCCACAATGTACTCGTAGTTGTAGGCCGTTGTGATCGCTCTCACCACCAACGCATTGTCGGCCATGCCTGCAAAACAAAACAAGCTTTGACATCGATGGCGCTTTTAAGGAAAAGAGCCCACTATGTCAATTTTATCACCCAAACTTTCAAAAATTTGAATATACAAGATCAGCTTTATTGAGTAACAATCAGTCCAACAATTAACGCGGCTACGCCGAGCCTAGATTTCTCGGTGTGTAATCATCAGCTTGTTTTAATCTTTCAATTGACCAGCTTCGTCACTCACCCTGTGTCCAGTGGTAGCTGCCGTGGTGATCACTCTCGTAGTGGCGGCGGATGGGCACGCCCGTGTCCTGCTCAAACACGCACACCGAGTTCTTGTACACGTGTGGCTTGCCGCCGAGGTAGTGCACCTACAGCACCAAACAATTCGGCTGGATACATTTATAGTCTCAAACCGTAACACTGTACATGTTTAAACGGACAGCGAGCAAAAAAAATGACTCTAAAATTAAATTCTGTATTTGCTATCATTTCTTTTAGAGATTTAGCAGTAGATTTCCAGTTACACGTATTATTATTCTCCCTCGATAACCCGAAAAGTTCTGAAAAGTGTTGTTAGTGTCTTCAAGTTCCATTTGACTGCAGATTAAAATACCATATCGAAGAAGGTGGCATGCTCAGGGCAGTCGAGTCCGGGAAACAGCTGGTACGTCTCACGGCCTATATGGATGAAGGTGTCGTAGAAGGACGTGTGCTTGGCAAGCGGGGAGAGGCCTGAGTAGAAGGCCGCCAGCTCCTGGATGCTCAGCTCATACAGCACGCGCTCACCGCGGAAACGTGCGTCGTTCACGTGGATACCTGGTAAAGCAAACAATAAAAGAAAGGTCACTTGGTGGTCAAGGTCACTCGGTGATCTTGTTCGTTGGTTCCAATGTGGACAGAGGCTTTGGTATAGAGACGGTAGAGCTGTAGATTAGGTAAATGAGGGCTGCTGGGTGCCGCCACCATGAGGATCGCATAACGTACACCTGGATATTTGAACACTTAGAAGTATGTGTGTAGGTGGCTCAACGAGCAATAACTTCAGTAATCTCTCAATAATTATGATACTACACACTAGCCGTAACACACGTATACTAGAAGTTACCCATAATCTCCGTGTCTGGGAGTGGCACTCGCCTCACACTCACCTCAAACCTAGCCACTGTCGGCCGTAGGTTTGACCCTAGCTTCAGGCAAGTAGAGACGAGAGGCCGTGCAATTAGGGACACGTGCTCCAAAAGACCGAACAAGCAGCTGGACGAGGAAGCATGATAGCGCCTGCTCGCCCGATATTCCATTCTAGGGTGATTCCTCCCTCAATCGGCGGATTCAATTGTATCTCATGTGAAATTTGTCGATTGAGAGGCAACCTTCACTGGTGGCCTTCACTTGTCCCCAAAGCATGCCTTATTAGAGAACGTTCACAATTGACGTCAACCAGGGTGAGGTGGTCAGCAAAAGTTAACGAAAGTTGACGGGGGGGGTGACGTCAATGGAGAGGGCTCCCTTACCTCTTCTCGTGTCCAATTGGCCGACTATAGCTACACGATATACATCATATACAAAACTTCATCTCGCCTCATGTTGGCCCGATTCTCATCTTTAGTCGTCCTAGTCATCTTCAATCAGGCCAATATGTCAAGACGAGTGTGAATGAGTGAGAACGATTGACCATTAATCGCCCCGTCTTGCCTCTACTTGGCCGACCTTATGTGCAAAGATGACTGATTCAACGGTTACCACAATGATGTGCACTTGGAAATCACCCTCACAATTGTATCTTATTGAAGGTTCATGAAAGGGTAAGCAGACCTCATGATATTGTAGGAAACAGATCGAGTGGGACTCAAACTCATGACCTTCTGATCACAAATCCATCTCTCTGTCCCCTCACCGAGGGCGGATGTTGGATTATTTAGATGGCAACACGTTTATATTGAAGCATGTCTTGAGGAGGCCGATGTACACATCAAAATGTTTATATGTGTGCGCGCACACGAGCGCGTGTGTGTGTACAAACGGTCCAACAGTCCAACGGTGGTGGAAATTTCAACTCCCACCATTGACACAGCTAAAGGAATCTTATATAAACCCTATCCATTCGGGGGAGATTCATCCCTCAATCGGCAGATTCAGTCATATCTTTCATTTCGGTATGAAAACAAAGTTGTAGACGAAATTTTAGGCTGCTTGAGAGCCAATCGTCCCTTTGATGGTCTTCATTCATCCCTTTTGTTATGTTTGCTCATGCCTTTTGTCTCCTAGTGTCTACTCTGCGCCTATATATCATATAGAAAAAGCCAACTTGCCTCATGTTGGCTCAATTTTCATCTTTAATCGTTTTCATGTTGGCTCAATTTTTCATCAGACCGATATGTCAAGACAGGTGAGAATGAGAGAGAAGGATTGACCATTAATTGCCCCATCTTGCCTCTACTCGGCCGACCTTAGGTGCAATGAGTACAGGTAGTTTTCTGAAGTGTTACTCTTTTGAAAATGCACCTTCGAATAGATTAAATTCTGGAATACGAGGTGACACTGATAGGGCTCGAACACACAACCTCATGGCTCCGACACCAGAAACATGTCCACCATTCGAGGCAGTCAGAAATCATGAGATTATACCTGACTGAGTTTGGGTACAAAAATGTAGACTCGAAATCGTGACGAAGCCATCATCCACTCAACCAGGATTTCATGGGTTATCTACTCTTGAAGGTTCGCCGAGATCCCCCAAACCCCATGAAAATGAAATTTTGCGGGTGAAAAGGGTGGTCATGTGCACCCCACCACTTGTACTCAAACTGGATCTGCCAATGTTTTACTTCTCCCAAAGTTCCCTTGTATATTGCTAGTGACATTCTAGTCAAGTGGTAGAGAGGCTTTTTTCGCACCCAGTACCCGCTTACATGACCATCCATTTGAACATCATTACACTTCTGGTGACTTCGCCTCACACAGATAACAGCTAAGACAGAATGTGCACTCTCGAAAAATCGCGACCCCCCACCACCCTATTTGGCAATCATGTATCCGCCAATGTTGTGGGACATGCTTCTATTGGAGTATTTTATTGTGCAATATATAATATTTAACATGTCCTTAACACATAGTGTAATTCGATCGTTAGGAGCTCATACATCAAGATTTCAGATAACTGGAGACTGATTTTACGACTTAATTACCTCTGCTGATCATGATAATAACTTACTCATCTGATATCTCATTATTTTATGAAAAGAATTTCTTATCACCAGAAAACATATGGTGAGTTGAAATTCTGATGCAAGAACGCACTGTATAAAATAAAACCTTCGCAAAAGGACAGCATGTTGATGTACCTGCCTCTCTCCTAGTATAAACACATCACAAACAGGATTGCTCCGTTGTGGGTTTTGCCATTGCCGTTTCATACACGTGACCACTTGCGAACCAATCACATGCCCAGCAAACACATGCTTTCTGTACACGGGGCTTTCTGTAACGTCCACACAGGATGCTCAGTTACATGCATGATGCCTAACCATAAATCGATGTTTGAAACCGTATACCGTATACTCCAGCAAATAAGCACATTATTGATAATTATAGGTCGATGCCTTGAAGAGCTTCAAAATTGAGGGGAAAAGAATCATTGGCTTTGTGAACAACTTCCAATCGCATAAATGCAGAAGTTCAGCAGAATGATCCAGAATGTCATTGGTCATTGCAGTTAGAGGTCACCTCGTGGTCACACAAATCTTTTTCATTGTTTCGTGTGCATCACACATTTTAGCAAAATCAATATCTGAAAAAATACGGGCTGTCTGTTATACTTAATTAAGTTTATACGGATAATTAGTTTATAATCGATATATAATTATACATTCATCTTCAGAAGTCTAGTATATACAGTACATGAAATAATATATTAAACTTGCTAACTAAACCTTTTCAATTAAATTATATGATACAACCTAAAAACATAGGTGGTGGTCTTAATCCTTAAAAGTCCAAAGTCCAATGTCCGCTATTGATTATTGATTTTGGGGTTGCAAGTGGCTTCATATTCTGTGAGGACGGTGAGCTGCATCACTCACTTCTGTGACACCATTAGCTGCTCACCATGAGAACCGCTGTCTTGTTCGCTCTCTTCCTGACCGTCGCCGTCGCTGTGACGTCAGCACGTCCGACCCGCAAAGGTAAGTGGAGTTTTTATTTTAGCAAAAGTAGCAGTAACATGAATTCAAGACAATTGCACGTGGCTTGAGTGGTTAGAGGTGGTCTTTTGATGGACAGTAATGTTATCGTTGGTACCTTTATGAAAGTTAAAGACCATGAGAATTTAGTATTATTGTGACAGTGGTCTCAATTGAGATGTGGTCTTTATTGCTGATTCTAATACAGTTGATTTATAACTGACGGTACTTATAGGTGTTTGGTGAAATTGTAGGCCTAATATTGATGGATATTATCACATATAGACGTGTAATTGCATGGGTTGTCATGCTCCACGACTGCCTGATAATTTGGATTCTTGTATCATGCTCCTTCGAACTGACTATGCGGATTTCTAAGAATTTCTCACACTGTAACAATGTCTGAACCAGACTGATCATTCTTAATTAGTCATCTAAACACAACATGTGATGAACAAAATTACCAAATACGTGATCATAACGTCGTATTTGTATACATGCAAAAGCTTGTTGGATATGATTTTGCGTTAAACCAATACAAATTGATGTTTCTATATGTACCAGATTCAGGTTTAGACTTTTAGAAAAATCTGCGTCCATCGTTTGCGTGAAACACAAACCTTAAACATCTGTCATGGTTTACGGAATAAACAATGGTGTACAAGCTGTAAGGTGCAAGGAGCTTTCTAAAGCGAGGGGCACATTCCACCGCAAGGTGGGTCTACAGCCAGTCTACGACCAAAAATGCATAGAAATCGTAACGATCCGTGAGTGTACAGTGCGGCAAACGTACGTTTTTTCAAGGCTGTACGGTGACCGCAGAAGAAGTTTGGCTTTCTAAACGACCACCTGGCGTCTTGGCATAACCGTAAGGAGGCAGTGCGGAGACCTTACGTGAAACGCAGAGGATTCAACCACACGTTGTCGGCACAGACACAGTACTGGGACCGTGCGTTCCCTGTACCATGAACGTGCGGATCCGGTACTTTAGTAATCACACGGTGCGTAGAACGTAAGTTATACGCGAGTACATCGCACGTTTGATGCACGTTGATCGCACGGCCACCTCAATAAAAACCACCCCCTGTGCCGACGCACTCACAACGCACGGAGCCCGTGCTGATGTGCCCACAACAGTATGTTTGTCAATGCGTGCGGAAAACGCCGTAGACGCCGCAGACCTCAAGACGCCTTGCGGCGACCACGCCGCAAGGTGGAATGTGCCCCTCGCTTAATGTAAATATATAAGGCACACATATTTAATGTGCGTCATAAGGATTATCAAACCAACGACTTTAAATAATGGTTGTAACAAATTAAATCATGTCCCTACATGTGATAATCCATTAAAAGCTTCCCTTGCAAAAGATAACAACGTGCTATTTACTTCTCATGTTATTTCCAGGGGGACGTTCGGGTGGTTATAGCGGTATAGAACAGCATGTCCAAGCTCTTCAAAGAGGTAAGATTGTACAGTTTTATCATTTCATGCTAGAAGTTTATGAGTTTGCAATAACCACCAGAAACTAATTCTATTGTTCTGGTTAATATATAGAGATAAATCATAGTTAAATACATAGACCAGTAACACTATCCCGTAAAAAGCAAAATTGATGCTCTTTTAATAACTAATTAATTTTGAGTGATTATGTATGTCTATACAGCAATCGATTCACTAAGAATATTGGACCACACTCTCTGCAAAGTGCATATGTGAATACAGAATGAACTCTACATAATGTAGGTTATGTGTAAATCTATAAAAAATGTGTTGGGTTCCAGCTTCCAGAAGCGCTGAAGATGACTCCACAGAATCTGCAAAATCACAAGACTTAGAAGAATCTGAAGAATCTGAAGAATCTGAAGAATCAGCAGAATCAGAAGGGCAAAGACGTAAAAGAGGTGCAGATAATGAAAAGGAAACAGTTGAAGTAGAAGAAGAAGTGGAAGAAGTGGAAGAAGAAGTGGAAGAAGAAGTTGAAGTAGAAGAAGAAGTGGAAGAAGAAGTGGAAGTAGAAGAGGAAGAAGTGGAAGAAGAAGTGGAAGTAGAAGAAGTAGAAGAAGAAGTGGAAGAGGAGGAAGTGGAAGAAGAAGAAGAAGAAGAAGAAGAAGAAGTGGAAGAGGAAGAAGTGGAAGAAGAAGAAGTGGAAGTAGAGGAGAAAGAAGAAGAAGAAGAAGAAGTGGAAGAGGAAGAAGTGGAAGAAGAAGAAGTGGAAGTAGAGGATGAAGAAGTGGAAGAAGAAGAAGTGGAAGAAGAAGAATCAGAAGGGCACAGACGTAGAAGAGGTGCAGGTAATGAAAAGAAAACAGTTGAAGTAGAAGACGAAGAGGAAGTAGAAGAAGAAGAAGAAGAAGAAGAAGAAGAAGAAGAAGAAGAAGAAGAAGAAGAAGAAGTGGAAGAAGAAGAAGTGGAAGAAGAAGAAGAAGTGGAAGTAGAAGAGGAAGAAGTGGAAGAAGAAGAAGAAGAAGAAGTGGAAGAAGAAGAAGAAGAAGAAGTAGAAGAAGAAGAAGTAGAAGTAGAAGTAGCACAAGGAAATAATAAGAATAAGAAAGCTTAGAAGACGATTAAGTCATTTCATGCACATTACGCAGGTATTTAGTCAGTTCTGTATTATCTCAGTGACACCGCGTCACCTCCACTGTTTAGTAATGGCATGCTTTGTCACTCACTTTCTAAACCTTTCTAATCCTATAGGCATCAATGACTGTTTTGTTTTCAATCAATATATACAATATAAAACATAAACAACTTTATATAATGTGTACATGATTGATATGATAGGATATTTTTCTCCAAATCTACAACACTCTATGTCTAGTCTCTGCTGGGACACAAACCCATGACCACTGTGGCAACTATTCACTATGCACGATCCTTACAAAATAAAACCTCTCCCATGTTCACTTAAATTGTGATTGTAAACATGGAGAAACAATTACCTGGTGGAAATATTTCACACACAAATCAAGTAAAATACAATATGTTATACATGTATGCATCAATGTATGATAATGAATGTGATTTGTGTCTCTTGTGTCTCTTCCAGTAGCAGACAGATGCCCCACTTTGGTTTGATCCAGACGCTTAACAACAAACATCATTCGGCGTATGAAACAGCTATTCATATTATTCCAATTCAGTGTATATTTAGACAATAAAAGATGGGCAAATGTGAAATGATTGTGTTGGTATTTTATAGTTTATTACAAACCAGAACACTTTCCATAATGCACACTTGAAATTGATTATTGAAATTTTATCCACTATCATTAAGTTTCCACAAATCTATCATAACATCTATCATGACATATGAATATATTATTTGATATATTATAGCATAGACATCCCTATATACACACCAGGAATACCTCTAAATGTAATTGAAATAAGAAGAAACTATATTACAGAGTTCCGCGAGATTAGGTCTATCTTTAGTAAGTCAACAAACTTGAAAAAATCAGTTTAGTTTAGCCTAGTTTAATCCAAAATATCCGTTTTAATCATAATTAGTTTGGATTAAAAAATCAACAAAACAAGTTATAATATATAACTCTTACAGATAGCAATTCAGATCAGGAAATCACTAAGTGCTTATCAGTGTAAGCACTAAGCAGCCTAAATCAATGACCACTATGATGTAATAAGGGCCATTATAGAGGTTAGGCAATATCCTGCCTGTTTCGATTTGATTAACTTTACTTAAATATAAAAGAATTATTTTCTATTGTACATGCAGTTAGCAGTTTGTTGGATTCTGCCTTGTAATAGATTGCTAAACATTCATACCTTCAGTGAAAGGATGCTAGGTTGTGTACATGTATTTTGAATTTATGATATAGTCATATCAAAGAGATTTCCTACTTGAGCTAGTATTTGAAAACTAGTAAGAAATTAGTTGTGGCGGATTGAAAACTGTGGAATATTTACTAGTTTGAAAATGATAATGTATATGATAAATCCATATGGAAATAATTACAAATGTGATGCATATATCATGGGCCCCTGCATTACGGGAGTGTGCGTGTGGCATGCTAACTACTACCATTTACAAACACTATACGGTACACATTACTACTATTCAATGTAACAGTAGTAATGTGTATGGTATATAGCTCTATCGTGTTTGTAAATCATTGTAGTATACATACCACACACCCTTCCTATCATTCAGTTTAATCTAGTTTAATCACAACATTTGTCCAAGTCAATTTAGTTTAGTTTAATGATAAAAATTGTCATTTAGTTCAGCTTAGTTATAATCCAAAAAAATGTAGTCCCTCAAACTCTGTGATATTCGAATTTTAAAATAGTCAACACATGTACCGATTTAACAAAATGGCCATACTTTAAACCCTGTATAATCTAGTGCATATTGATGTGTAATATATTAGGTTAATTAAATATAAATAGTCTAATTGTTGGATCCTTTCCCGGATTCTTGATCAGGGCTGTAGTTACATATGAGGCAAGCAAGGCAAATGTACCTTATGTTTTTGTGTGTTTCTTTTCTTTTTTTGCGGGGGATTTTGTTTTGTCGAACCCTGAATAGCCTCAGAAGCTATGAAGAGGTCTAAATTTCCAAATGTTATTGGGAAGAGAGCATGCCCACCAAAGCTCCACTGGAAAGGACCTATGTAGTTTGCCTAAATCATTGTCCAACATATTTTGCCTCCTATCTTCTGCAACCCTGGTTACGGCCCTGATTATAGTAACATAATATAGGGAGCATACATAACTTACTGCCATAGCACGTGTTGGTCAGCAGCACGCACTCAAATTAGTTTTCAGACACCAACCTATTCACTATAGATCTACACGTACATAATCTAGCCTGCAACCTACTTTCCCTCATTAACATCACGGCGCACTTCTTATGTTCTTTCTCACCTCTTTGGGGAAGATGCAATAGACTGTTACTCACCTTTGATTATGCCACACAAAAGCAACAATTCACATCAGCTTACAGTGCCAGATCTGTTCTTTTTCATTGTGCGGATTAGATTAGATTAGATTAGTTTTATTTAGGAAAACATGTACAATCAAAATATTTTTAAAAAGGATATAATATGATATAATATCACATAATCACATACCTTGCGCGGACCTGACGCCGAAGTTGAACCTCCAGCCCTGCCACTCGATTGTGTGGCCGTTCACCTTGTAGCGCCGTCCGTCCGGCATGAAGGACTGAGGGCCGCGTCTCGGCTCTTCAGGGATAGGGCCACCTACGATGTGGCAGTCACATGCATAGGTTTGTTTATTGTCTATAATAGTGACGTGGTATTTAACACATATAACTCAAAATCTATCTATGCATATTTAGTCATACCCAAGCATGCTGTGCTTTATCAGTAAGCTTAAAACAAAATATCATATGATAAACATCGTAATTCATATACATTTTCAGGCCGCTTTTATCGAAATAAATGTTAGAGCTTGCTGTGTCCGTATTTCACTGAGAAATTCTGCAGACAACCTCACTCATTTTATCAACTAAGTACATGTAATGGAACACAGAACAAACAAACAATGCCTATATACGGCATTCTGAATGTTTCACATAGCTTATATTAGATCGAAAAGCAAGTCTTGGCATTCAAAGTTACTTAGCTAGGCACTGTGTTCTCCTCACTTCAGAGGTTTACTCATTTGAAATATATTAATATTTTTGACAATTCAAGCTATCTGTGAAAGATCTGGGGCATAGGTTAATATATTACAACAATTACAATACTGTTACAGTATACACGTTGCTTGAGCTTACATGTACATCCCTACATGTATTACTGTACAGCATGTCCGAATGAATGGCGCAAGACCTAATGAAGCAAATGCAGTAAAGACAGGCTGTAGCTCACCTCTGTAGTTCATGGACGAGTACAGCGTGGGTTCATGGGCGTTCACCGGGTCTTTCTTCTTCTCCACTTTGAAGCGCGGGTTCTGTGTCTCCCTCTGGAATTCCTCCATGCTGCTGAAGCTCTGGCCGCGCCACCACACGTAGTCAACCCGCCAGTTTGCGACATTCATGTCGAGGGCGTCGACGCGCACCTGAAAATATCACCTGTAGTGATATTTTCACTGTCAGTGATATTTTTCAGACATTGATTGTCTTTCACATTGTCATGAGCGATTTCCTAATTGATGCTGCCGCTTCCTGGTATCATCATCATTGGTATATTTTTCAATGCAGACCCTGTCGACAACATCAACATGCCGACATTCGTACCCTTATGAGCGTACCTCCATCAATTTACTCCGTGCTGGTTACAAGAACATCTCAGACATGATGAGTCCGCCTATCCAAAAACCAGGCCGGCTCAATTACTGCAGGCCAGCCTCTCTCATAAGAAAATCTTACCTCGTCCCTGTCAGATCACTTCTCCAAAAGCCCAATCCGCGTACCTGTACCACATTCATAAAAACCAACTTATAACTATACCGCCCACCCCCACCCCCACGCCAACACAAAAAACAACAACACCCACACAGCTTATGTGTAACGAAGACAAATGTATCAGCTGCACAGCTGTGGTGAGCTATAATACCACGTTCCCATCCTAAATCCCAGCCAGCTGAGCGCCTCACCTGCAGGCCGATAGGGTGAAGATAGTAGCCGTCCAGACCCTTGTAGAAGTTCACCCACATCTTGTGTGCGCCGGACTCCCACTGCCCGGGCACGTTGGGGAACCAGCTCAGGCACTTGGGCTCGCAGTTTGTGCTGAACGCGTAGCTGAAATGGAGAACACGTGTACGAGTTTGGTGCCGTTGTACCTTAGACTTACGCATCCATGTTAGTGGCATTTAATAGTGTGTTGCTTGCTTAATAGCAATGATTGAATCCAACGCTGTATTGATGGCGTACAAAAACAAACAGTAAAACATCGTCGTTATTAGGGACACTTATGGCACAATTATGGAGGTGTTCCTTTTAGTGCCAGGCTAACATTTTAGATAAAGAAAAATCCAATGGCATGATTAAAATGTGTCCTTAATTGGTTTAGAGCGAGCTGACACCATGACAAGGTTCTACTGTATGCTACTTTCACACTACCTACCCATCGGTGCCCAGTTTGATGGTGTTCTCCACTTTGCCGAGCTCCTGCCTCATGAACGCCTCCCACAGCCGGAGCTCGTGGTCTGCCATCGTACTGCGGGCGTAGTACGGGATCGGGTCCCGGTACTTGGGGTTCTGAATTAGTACAGTACAACCTCTTAATCTAGACCATCAGGTGACCTCCCCAAAGTGATCTCAATAGTGAGGTGGTCTCTGTTTAGAGGGTTCACAGTAGTCTGGGTATTGAGGTTTAGGCTCAGGAGAAATTTAGACCTCAATTTAGAGCACCTGACGACTGCCCCAAAGTGATCTTAATAGAGAGGTGGTCTCTTTATATAGGTTCGCAGTAATCTGGTTATAGAGGTTTACGCCCGGAGAAATTATCTTACTAAACATTAAAGAGGTATACTTTCAAGAGAAAGCTAATCTTAATAAGATAGGTGGATGTTCTACCCTTGATATATACGGAGTACACATTATTTTATGCAGTAACAAATCCAATGGTGAATTGGAAAGAAATTAAAGATAATTGAAGCATCATGGTATCTACGACCTAGGTCCTGTACGATTTGCGTCAGAGGGTTATCGTGTCCCACCCGAATTTTGAGTCTTGACCAAATTAGACCCCAAGACCTCCTCATTCTGGGAAATACTGCTTATGCCACTGTAGTTGAGATTTCCAAGATGGCAGTAGTCTGCTTGCCAATCCGAAAGTGTTGAATAGGGCCACGTGCACGCGGATACTTGAATATTAAAACATACACCTTTGCGTGATTTATGATATTGCCAACGGACTCATACGTGTAATGAATACAGAAGGAAGATGTTAATTGCTGTCGAGACAGTATAAGCATTTTGATTTCAACTGCTAAGATGGTAAGCATTTGTCTTCCTTCTTGATGTGAGAATGTAGTCTTGATTCTCCATCATCATAGACTAACTTTGTCTTTGCTATAATATGCCATCAGCGGGTGATTTAAGGTAAAATTATGTTATCAGCCCATGCAGATACAAACCTTGATGGGCGTATGTTCGGTGGGTTGCGGTAGAGGACCGACTTTCAGCTCCTGAATCAACTGTTGGTCCCCTCTGCAAAAACAGGTGGTCTTGTAGAGCATTCATAGATACACGTACATACACGTAGATAGACGTACACGACGTCTTGTTCTAATAGTAGCATGCCAGCTCGGAAGGAATATTCAATAGTAATTTAAATATTTAACTTAAATACGTTAGTGTTGAAACTACTTACCCACACCTATGGCAATGCATCGCTATGAGAAAATCTGCACTTATTAACTCATTAATTTAACATGTGCCAAAACCTCCCCTGGAACTGGCAATGGGTTAGATAGGAAGGTCCGTAATTGTAGGCGAAGGGAGATAGTTGATATGCTCAAGCACTCATCTGTGAGCATACCGGCACACGTAATTGTAGATTTACAGGATAAAGGAAACAAAAACTCTGTAATAATAAGTTTATTCGAGACACATAAACATAAGAGGAGAGTTAATATGCACGTTGTAAGCACCTTCATATACACAGCAAATCCAAAAGCCTCAAATTAATCACACAAGTGATCTCATTTTGTACCTACATTCCAAACATGGCCAAAGACATCGTTATGCAGGTACATTGTGTTTTGTACATGCATGTATATATGTACCCGTCTAATTATCAAAGTAAAAAGAGGCATGTGAATACAAATGTACACAATTTTGAAAACAGAAATATTAATGATAAGAAAATGGCACGTGGTCTGACCATCTCATCAAATGTTTATATGTACACATTTTCTTGATATTTTCAGTATTTTTCACATTTCCTTTCTCCCTCTATTTTGCACAACGGTTGTAAACGCATCATGTTCATTCATCAAAAGCTAAAAGTTACCAGGCAGATGCATAATGGAAATGAAAATGATCAAATCTCTGACCAGGGTTAATTGTTAATTCTGTTAACATAGGATCATTAAAAATGACACCAGGATCCATGTCTGTGTAGCAAAATACACTTGTATATATATACATACTGTGACAAAAGTGTGCATATTAATTAAATGTACATTGAATATATACATCTCAATTGACCTGATTATACAATCGATAAAAATATTTCATTTATATGTTCGCTGAGAATGTAGCACTAATACCTTGTAATTCTAGTTTACCTTGGCAAAGCTTACTACAGGAAAACCATGGCTAATCAAATGAAAACGTCTATCATTCAATACTAGGTATACATGGAAAAACATTACTCTTCACACTCATTCCACGTCATTTATACACATAATCTAATTGTAACTTATAAGGTGGAATTTTGAAATCGTGATTAACAAATCTGCCAACCTAGTAGCTTGAAAATTGGAGTTTCCAAAACTTAGAAAAGTAACGTAAAAATTTTAAACTTTTATTTGCCAACTTCATTTGCTTTGCTTGTTAACGTCCTTACATCCATCCATACAGAAAGTTACAAACTTTCTTACACAATTTTTAGAATACAAAAATGGTGAGTAATGTAAGTTGACAACTTTTTAAGTTGACAACTTCATTAATAACGATTTCAAACTCTACACATAATATTCTGGAATTATTGTGAAATATGAGAAAAATGTAAGTATTAATCGCAATTATATGAAACATTTCTTCATGTATTCATCATCAAAGCACACGACAAACTGCACACACCATTTCAAATATCCTTATATATATTTACCCAATATAATCATTTATTTTAAATATTTATTTTTACGCTATCCTTGCATCAAGTCAGTACATCGTTCAATATTATAAATTGAAGCTTCTCATTTGAATCAAAAGCAGTATAAATTTTTAACACGTTACGTTTTCATTTGTATCTTTAGTTTCATAATTACAAAATAAAATTACGAGCAAAACTACATAAAAGACAAAACTGACAATACAAGCTTTGGAAAATAGTGGAAATGAGGTTGGCATTATTTATATTTTATCAGCATCTGCAGCTAGAGGCGTCGAAGTGCTGCAGTCCATAACGTCACCACCAGTGCAGCAGCCAGAAGGTGAGCGGAAAAGGAAATCGTGGTGCCATCGCCAGAACGAGGCGTGCACGTTACCCATGGGTACACGCCAGAGTAGTTGTAGTAGTGATTCCCATACCTGAAGCAAACACGTGAACAATATTTATGTATGTAAGGGGTGTTAAGTATGTAATAAATAATTTGCCTGTAAATGCATTCATTTAATGCAAATTCTTAATATAATATAATTGAGCGCAGCATTTAGTTGCTGAGCTAGTGGGAAAATTGGTAGGGCCTACCACAAAAAAGCCTTTGTGGGTATTCCAATTCAGTAGTTCTGATATTATATGATCAACTGTTAAGATTTCAGGTACTGTTCCTTAAAAAAGCAGAATAATAATTATTCAAAATAGTTGTGCCAGTATGAAGTGACTAACCAGTCTGGCGTGATCCTCAAGTTGTCTCTACTCATTAGACTGGGGTCTTCGTCGAAGTAGTTGTATGGGGTGATGTGGAACATGAGCTGGTTACCCTGAGTATTGATGAGAGGCACATCCTCCGTGTGTGGAATGTGGATGGTGCCAAGAGTAACCCATGCAACCAGGTCCTGAAAGTTCAAAAGCTCATCGACTAACATCTTGCTAGCAACCTAGCAATGATTCTACATACATAGTGCCATAAACATCGCCTGTGTATGCGTAGACACGAATTGATAAACGACACGAAAATGCATTAGAGGAATGCCTGTAAAGAGGGATGAAATGAGATGCACATAACGCCATTGATCATACCTCATCTTCGATGCGGTCATTATTCTCAACATAATTCTGGAAGTGGACCACAGGGTCAAACGGGTCCATCCCGGAATACACGGACGTACTGGTTTGCTCAGAGTCATTTTGCTTAGTCACTGAAACCTACAATGAAATAGCCTGTCCATCAATTCAAAGATCCATTTCAATTTTCATATTCAAAAATGAAAAATATGAGGATGAAATTAACTTTTCGTTTTTGGTAATACACTATTACCTAATACATGTCATCCTCGAATACTACCATAAGAATTTCCCCATAGTCATTTGATTGTACTCACATGATATTTAGCCCAGGAGGCAGCATTAAATAGTTTCCAATCTAGGCCTGGAAGCACCAGTGCGCTTTGATCTACTTGTACACGGTATGCTCTTGGAGCGCCAAGCCTGTTGGTCTTCTGGAAGTTACTGAATAGCATGTACTTAGGACTAGTCTGGTCAAACACTGTTGCCGCCTCCATTTCATTTCTGCGAACAATGCGCTCAAAGTATGTATTGTACAAGTACTCCCTTGCCAGTTCCGATTCATCTGCCATTTTCTTTGATCTGATATTGAGCGTTTCAACACGATTATTTAAACCAAGAATGTCAATGTCCACTTTAAAATTGATGAGATGGTGTTGGATGTGACCCATGCCATCCGGAAAGACGGGGAATCCAAACATTTCGTTATCGTCCTCTCGGTGACGGTACTCCTTGATACTGTAATAGCTGGACATGATGTAGCCAGTTAGTGAACACCTCACATCAACACCTCCATTCTGATGGAACACAATATCCACCATGTAACCATGACTTCGGATGGTGGTCACTGTTCTAATAATGAGAACATTATCATCCATACCCTGAAACCATTCATAGCCACCCTTTCCATTGGTCTGATAATGTCTTCTCAGGGGAACCGCATTTATATGTTCAAAAACACATACTGCATCAGTGAATACATAAGGCTTCCCGCCTATGTACTGCACTGTGTCAAAGTATGTCGCATGGTGTGGACAGTCCAGTCCTGGCATCAGACTGTACGTGTTGCGACCAATGTTAAACATCGTATCAAATATAGAAGAGTGGAAGGCAACTGGTGCTTTACCACTTTGCACCAGCAGTATTTCCATCAAGGCCAATTCATATATAATCCTCTCTTTTCTGAATATGATGTTGTTTAAGTGAAGTCCTGTAATGGGTCTCACTCCAAAGTGAAACTCCCATCCTTGCCATTCTATCCGGTTTTCGTTGACTATATAGCGTCTGCCATCTGGAAGGAATGTCCGTGGGCCTTTTGGTGCATATCGATACCAACGAGGTAAGTATACCCTAAAGTTGGCCGTTGAGTACATACTTGTGGTGTTTACATCAAACGGATCGCGCATGATATCCACTGCCAACACTCTCCGACGAAGATCGAACAAGAACAGGTCCAAATCAATATAATCGACGCCTCTCCACCAGACATGGTCAATTGTCCAGTAACGTGGATCCATATTGATGGCATTTACTTCAAACTGGAAGCCAACAGGATGAAGCCAGAAGCCTTCCAGGTCTTTGTAGAAGCTCACCCAGACCTTATGGGCCTTGGGGAGCCACTGACCAGGCGCATGAATCATCCACTTGAGACACTTGCGCCTCTGCTTACAGCGGCGGTCAAATGAATATCTGCAAGTATAAAGGTCAGACTTACAGGGTGATGTGCAGGCCAGGCTGCACCACAATAATATAGCATATTATATGCGGAGGACAAGGTGCATAATGCAAACAATTCATACTTGAAAATATGAATAATTTATGCTGAGAGTAAGTTCATGGAGTAACATTTTTGATAACTAAAAATGATACTGAATATATGAACTAAAATTTATAGGAATGGTACATTATTTTTTGCCACATTTACATTGTAATTTTTATTATTCTGATTTATTTACATAATAATCAATACTTTCATGACACCATTTTCAGTCATAGTCAGAGACAGTGTCAAGACACTTTGAACATTCATAAATTGGGGATAAGGCCCCATGATTAGAACAGCAAAATTACATTATATTTTTCATTTTCAAACATATTGCTGGATCACTAGTATGAGTAGCCACGTGTATGCAGATTACAATATTGCTGTTATGGGACCTAATCCCAAAAGATATTAAATATTCTGTAAAAAAGGGAAAAAAAGAAAAGTAATGTATAATTCCTATTATTTTTATTGTGATATCAGTACCATGTTTAGTTATGATAGAAAATGTTACTCCATGAACTTTCTGTGTGTACATTGGTGTTGATACGCTATCCATCTTGCATATAGCCAATCATATATCAATGTTTTATGATCTACCAGATTAAAGCTAATTCTATTTGTAATTTGAGCTCGAATAATCTGCCAATGTTAACACAATTCCATGACATACCCTTCTGTGGCCTGCATGAGTAACTCTTCAATCTCGCCCGTGCAGAACTTCTTGATCCAGCGGTCCCAAAGCTTCTGCTCATGAGCTGCGAATGGGCTTCGCATGTGCCAGGGTATGCCAGTGGTGTTCCTGCCCGTGCCCAGGCCATTACGATAGTCCTGCCGAGGCCTGGGAGAGGAGGCAGAGGAGTCGCTTGAGGAGTGTAAGGAACAGGGTTAGTCGCACACCGCATGCATATACAATATATTTTGACATGCACGTTAGTTAGTTGGTTGATATATTTTTGCTCAAAGTGAGAGAATTTTTAGTACTGCATAGGTTAAGCCTAATGTGGTTATACTAAGATTAAATGAGATAATTACTGTATAATAAACTTAAGCGATTCTTTTTGCAAGCAACAAAATGAGAAATGCATAAATAAAATGAAATAAAATCACGATTGAATGTGTATACTAACATCGTTATGGTTTAAATAATATTTTGATACTAATATACGTTTTGTACTGAAGCAATAAAGGAAAGTATTCTTTACTAATTATACGCTGTTATAATTACAAACAATTATTACGAATGTAGGGTTAATTAAACTAATAATTTTACTCTGTAAGTACAAACGGGAAAAAATAGTTAGTAATAAACATTTTAAATCATTCAGGCCTGCATTAATCTGCTGTGTGTCATTAAATTTTTGTAAGTAAATATAATAATAGAATATAAAGAACAAGTGAATTGACAATTACTTTGCTGATAAACTAAATATAGTAATTCCATATGGTCAATATTTAGCCGTCTTCATTAGCTGGTATCTTAATACAGAATTTTTAAACTTTAAATATTGATTTTGCACACACATTGTAACTTGCTATACTCACGTGTTGTATCTGTACGCTGGGTTGATCATCAGACGATGCCCTCGAGGTCGCGGTACGGGCCCCACCTCGTACTCCTCAATATGAGGACTGGCCAAATCACCCCTACAAAACACAGCGTATGGGTCAGTGCACGTGGACGACTGTACTCACAATTGAAGTTATTTACAATTACTACTATGGCGGTCGAGTTTCTCCCCCCCCCCCCAATATTAACATAAAACAACAGAAATACATGGTCATGTGGGGATAATTGCTTTAACATTATTTTAAAATGCAACTAGTTCCATAAGCATTAGCTTGAAAATGTGCTCTTTACCATATAACCATATAAACTGCTAATTGACTCCGTACCACTTTACCGACAGTTTGTGAATATTATGTTTTTGTAAATATCTTTGTAAAGATGATGAGAATGATCTTTTAACAAACATATTACAAAGCTATTTGGAAACAAATGGACTCAATTGTTTGCTTAATGTACTTTTTCATGTATAACATTGCAAGGAACACTACAGAAAAGCTTATTTTATGAAAACATTAAGTTGTAAAACATTTTACAATTACACGCATACAATGTTCCTTGTGAACAGACGTTGGTGCATAGAATCACATTCAATAGTGTTTGATATTTTTTTCCACACATATTTAGGTAAGGCATCAAATCTAATGTTAACTTCTATATTCTAAATATAGATAGGACCTAAAACATCAGTACTGAAGCTAATAATACTATTGTACATGAGCATTGCACTATGAAATAATTATGGTATTTTAAAGCATGCGATTGACATATTAAATTAACATACCTCTTGACAGCTCTAAAATGCAGCAAGAGTCCAAACATACTCCAGTCCCACAAAATCCATGCAAAAACTGATGAGAAACGATATCCAAGTTTGTAAATCTAGGTTTCTTTAAAAAATCAAAGTTTTAGAATAGTTTTTAAAAGCGAATAAATCGCACCATGTAACTGATTTAAAACAACGTAAATGTTTTATGCAACAGAAAAAAACCATATAATTATGAGAGGAAAGACAAAATCTAAGATTCATATAATGTACAAATTCAAATTTGAAATTCAAAATAGTACACAGAACTTAAACCCAGATTTAGCAAAGTTAGATAACAACTAGAGTTATTACAACATATTTATAGATTGCAACAAGTTTCACAAGATATAAATAGTTACTGACCAAGACAGACAAGACAGAAAATATCAAAACTAGAGTGTTTAGCTTTGGGATGAATTCGCCACATCATTTACTTTTTTGCAAACACATTCGTTTTATAGTTTTTTCTGATGGGAAATGAAAAGTGTAAAACTATACCTGTGACTAATATATTTTCATCTTAATTAACATTTTATAATACAGGTCTCCTTATGAAAGACTAATGTATTATGTGTATGGAATTCTAATGATACACACATAATCATAATGCAATCATGATGAATATGATGTATTATTTCTGAACCAATCTATATGTGTAGATTAATTATTAAACCTTATGAAACATACACTAGTTTGAGCAACATATATGACACATGAGTGTGACATGGGTCACTTGCTCATGTTCGAGGGAGCGGGATTGTCCGTTTGACGTTGTTTGGCGTTTTCCCGCTAGAATGCAAACAGGTGTACAAAATGAATTTCTAAACTGTAGCCTAAAGATAATACCCAACTGTAGCCTAGTACAGGCCAAAGTTCAATACGACCAACAGCCTATCATAATGGGACGCATTTATAGTAGTAGGCCATCTGGGCTGATTTCTGATGTTCGAAATGAACTAAATGATGTTCTGCATAAACAAATGTATTTGCAAAATATGCTTACCCAAACCTAAACAATCCACCAGAGAAGATTGATAAAGAGGTTGCTAAATGTAGGTTTAGGTTTAAAGTACAAGATATTAAAAGCATATAAAACTATCCACTGCCTAGACATGCAATTTACGTTTGTTACACCTATACGTGGTTTGTAGAGCTTTAATTGACACCGAGGCCATCACTAGACTACTAACAGAAAAAAAACTTACAGCTGCTTTTTAAAAACCAATAATACCACAAATGTGTTGGTAAGGGAAAAGAGGGCATCCCCATAATGTCTATGGCCTAGTGCCCCGCCCCCACCCAGGAGCAATGAGCATTTGTACCTCTAGATCATTTGTACTTGCAGAGTCGACACTGTGTACGAGACAATGATCTTGTATATAAGAGTGTCTTCATGAGTACCTGTAGAGGATGACCTTGGCGTATCGTGCAGGTTTCCTGCCATCCCTGTCCAAGTAGTTAAGAGCCTCGACTTTCCGTGGAGGAAGCGCCTGCAACAATTAAGAAAAATACATGTACCTACAAACAACAAACTGTGCTTACCATGAAATATTAACAATATGTAAAGTCTATCTGTATGGAAAGGGACAGTCTATGGAATGGGAAGTTTGGGCCCATATACCAGTATCCACGAGTATTGGACTCAGCAAGCCAATGGTACAAAGTGATAATTAAATTAAAATTGTTCATCTCATTTATCATGGCCAAAAATGTGATCACATCAAAACTTAGTGATCCTGTTTATAACATAGTCTAACAGACACTTTTAGTGTAACTAATAATAAGAAGTTACACATGTGAAGGAACAAAGGTCCACACAGAAGAGTGCGGTTTGGTTGTCGTGTGGAGTGGCCACGGGGGGCGCTACTGCACCGACCATGACAGCTGTAAAAACACGTGCTTCTCATTTGAAAGCTTCGCTATTCATGCGTCAGTGTATACAGTAGAATCTCCGATTATGATTACTTCTAAAATATACCACCTCTATAGAAGACCGTATTTTGTATTTAGAGAGACCGCTGTGAACACCTCGGAGACCACTTGAGGCCAGTACCAATGCGGTTTTCACAGAGAGGTTCTACTGTACTCAAACGTGTTATATTAGTAGCAGCCTGATAAATAGGTGAACTCTGTGAAGTAGTGAGCTGGCACTCTCGCGTCATAAACCCGTCATTCGAAACACCAACACTTGACCACTGACCACAGTCCCGCGCTCACCTCAAGTAGTGGTTCTGTCTAACAACGGGGCCTCCACGATCCTGCTCGCCTGGCCTTGTACTCCCCATCTTGTTTCCACTGCCAATGCACGTACATACAACTACATGGGCTCTGAGGATCCACTGACCATTAACAGGTGACCGGCACTGACCACAGCTCCTTCACAGTACTCACCTCCACCAAGTAGATCCACGAGTCGTTGAGCGAGCCCGCCTCCCAGCTGGCGATGCGGATGCCGCTGCGCTTGTACATGTAGTCGAGCACGCCCTGCATCTCTTCCACGTTCAGGTCGGAGAAGATGTCCACGTCGCCGCCGCGCTCGTACATGTCCTGAGGGTACGCTGGCTCACCCTCGGGACAGTAGCCGCCATACGCGTGCTGTGCCGCTGGAATGTGAAGTGTGACAAATAAAGTGGCTGTGCGTATGTGTGAGTGTACGTTGAAATGGATTCACGTCTGGGTAAAGCTATGGTCAAACATTCCCAAAAATGATACCGAATCAGTCGTAGTAGCGTGGGCGTCTTAGCATATTGTGTCGTAACGTACGTGGTTTAGAATCATGTCTTCCCCCTGCGTCTCTCATCTACCGCACAGTGAAAATTCGGGGATGACCCTCCCTCTGCAGTAACTTATATGAGCAACCGGTGTGACAGAAAATTTCAGTGACTGCCAACTCAATAGTGAAATACTTAGCGATACAATGCAGCAACTGTGAATGTATTTGAACATGACGCTAATTCATCCTATCCTGTGCACGTCAATACAAAAGGTCACCCTGGTTGCAGCAACCGGCATACACATATCTAATCGACGATGCTGCTACACTAGTAGAGATAATACAGAAAAAAGGAAGAGAATGACAGGTCATGAAGAAAGAACTTGATTCTGAGTCCCTACAGTGATGCCTTTAGCAACAATATTGGAGAGAGAGTGCATTAAAAATAGTTTGTAATGTCGTGAAGGTACACACGTTCTCCGTCGGGAAGCTGCTACCATGGGCACCTTTAGAGATATTAGGGCTAACCGTTCCACATAGTCGTGCAGTCTGGAGAATTTCTAGTTGATTTCTAATCACACTGTCATAATTATTTTTGCACACGAAGAATTAGGGTTTTATTAGTAACATATTTTGTCATCAAAGGTACAAGTGAAGTATGTAGCATACCAATGCATTTGTGTTGAATTTGCATAACCCGGTATTATTAACCACCACAATATGAACATAAACTAGGCTTTACTTATGATAACGTAAAACAATTGTCAAAATTTATTAATTTCACCATTGCATGGTAAGAATGAAAGATATGCAATATGAGACCACACGCAATATTCCATATCTATAAACACTGTTTTAAGAAGTTTTAAAGATGAGTATCATCTGACTACCTACGTGCATACATTTCTGCAGAAACCACATCGACAATGATGAAGACAGCAAAAATGATAGCCAACTGTATGCGGATATTATCCATTGTTTTTAGGAATGTGGGCATAAAGGGCCTATTTTATATAAAATAACTCAAACTTATGTGAATATATAGATTTGCTCTATTTCTCTATCCTCGTAAGAAATGACTGTCTGGATAGTTTTATAACATTTTATTATTCAAGTCAATATTTCATGCTTTACATCATGGATCATTGATTTGACATCACTTCTTATAACATCCTAGGTATCCTGATTGCAATGCATTCACTACAAACATGTATATCGAATAAAGTACAATATAAATATAATCCAGTTTGTGTATGCTCATATATTGTCAGCAGAGTATGTGCCTACTATATATTTGATGCTTCTGCCACTCATCAGTATTTTTTATCGAGGCTCACACCTGACCCCTCCTCATATCAGATGGGGTGAGCCCCGGGGGCTGCCACGGGCACTTACTCATTGCAACAGAAGCCTAGAAGCTACTCAACAAAGGCCCCTGCATGAGATCTAACATTTGTGCCATCCTGATGTGCCTGCTATTACGTTTTTTTTATCTGGTGATTTTTTTTACAAAAGATCAAATATGGGCTCCACAGATGAAATGTTCGCGTGTCTAGCTAGAGTTCATACACAGAATGCCAGTGCGCATTCTTGTATATTGATGAACTTGGGTTGAAATTCACTTAAGCTCTATATATCCGACCTATAAACTCTCAAAAGAATAATGCTTTCTTGGTTTATTACTAATACATTAAGTTAAACATAAATATTCAAGTGAGCAGTTATTGCATACAATGTCATCTATGTCACAACTGTCTTAACCCCCTGCAACTTCAGACATTGAAAGCAAAGATTGGGCCCTTACCACTGTGCCCTTACCCAGTATTAAGTTAAATTTGAGACAATAAGCTTTGTGTATGAGTAGGCACCAATCAAATGCGCATAGATATGAGCAAAGATGATGAGTGTTGGATACATCAAACTAACTGCTACACTCAAGTTTTGCATACAAATGATGTTTTTGTGTGTGAAGAAATCCTGCCATGTCCCTGGGGCACATCAATGATGAGGTCATCGCCACAACGTTTCTGTGGTGTTGAAGACATATAGTTTAAAATAGAGTTAATGTTAATGTAGTATATGTCAAGTATATTTTATTGATACCAAAATGTACAAAAGTAATCAACTGGTTTTGCTTGGACGGTATGGTATATTTCAATATTCATGCGTATCCATGAGTAGTTGAAAGTGTGATATTTATATATGATGTGTATATGTATTTACTGTTTTTCTTTATTTTTAAGATATGGGATGTGATTTTCCTAAATAGATTCATCTTATCTAATATTTCCATAATCCATTGACATTAGACGATTATTCTCAAAGTCACAGGGGCTGTATTTTAATGCTAGCAGGCCTCAAACACTGGACCCCTATTGTTCCAAGGCCACTCGTCCATACTGGCAGAACACTAGTTCTAATACTGCACATGTAACCGCTTACTTATACATTATGCGTGCATGTTAAAACATGGAAATTATTGGTTTACCAGAACCGATGACAATTCTCTTAGAACAAAGCAATAAACGGACCCCCAACCAAGTCCATGCATAACTTGACAATATTACGAGGATTCCATTGACCAATTTATCTAAACGGTTTTTAATGGTAGCGACAACTCACCAACATCAAACGTAAATGAGGTGTCATTAAAAAATCCTCAAATTGCTGTCTGTTTATGACATGAAGAGTTACAGCAGTCTAAGCCGAAATTCATACTTTGTAGGGTATAATACACAAGAAATTATGATAGGCTTACTGATATTCCGATTTACACCTGGGGAGAATATGTTTGCAACTGTCGGTTGTCTTTGCATGACATTTAGAAGACGATGCATTTGACTACAATAAACAAAGCCTGTCCATGGATGAAATATCTAAGCTAGTGAACACGTACATATCAAGTGCAGGGCCAATTTGATTTTGAATTCATGTGCAAAATGCTTGTATGTATATGTAATGATCTACTGCAAATATCGATGTGTTTTAACTGACTTAATACTGATCTTTTTGTTCTGTGCATATTATACAAATTATGCATCTAGCAAAATGGACATAATATGCTTATCAATGTCATATCATGAACAATTACGATGAAGAAAACAGAGCTAAATTTTCGAACACACAAAGACCAAAGTTGAAGTTGTTTGTTTCTTCACTGACATATCCCATGCTCGACTGGTTGCACACTACAGCCATGGGAATCGTTAGTCTTGTGTATTGCAGTAGTATTTTCTTTGAAATTTTGACCAACATGTGTGTATTCAAGAGTAAGCATTTTCAAGTTTACTAATATGTCGTTTTGTTAGATTTAGATAACCAACACTAAGAACATAAAGACTAACAATAACCACATTTGGGGCATTCAGGGCACGTGATATAATACAGTAAATGGGGAATAACTAGGACATATTTGTAGTAAGGAAATGACCCTTACACCAGACAATCTAGACTGTATACGAAATATTATTTAAGATATTCATATACCTTATTGAAATTGAATCTGTGTGCAGTTTTGTCAGGTCATATCATATAACAATTGCGTTTCATGGGTAATGCATACATGTATAATATGTGATTTGAACAAACATTCCAACAAATACAAAGCATTTATTTTATCTCCATTCTTCATACTACAACCTTAAATATCAATTGAACGTTGACATATCCTTAATGCAGCCCCCAACCCCGTCAACTTTTGGGGTGACGCCCCCACCCCCACCCCTGTCAACTTTCGTCAACTTTTGCTCCCACCCCACCCCCACTTCAGGGTTGACGTCAATTGTGAACGCTCCCTATGGTACTCAGAAAATTGGAACACATAAGTATCTCCATGTCAATCACACTTGTCCTTCCATCCTCGCTTCACACACCACTCTACTCACTCACACACCCCACGCATCCACCCATCATGCGCTCCACACCGGTACCCATCCAGGTTGGTCTTTTTTCCTTCTATGCATGGATATGATACCAGAAAGAACAGACGTCGATCGGTTGATACAGCCAGTGTTTATTCACAGTTGACAAGATGGCACAAAATTACGGCCATTAGAGTTTAATGGCCTAAGCTCGTTATCGTTGTCTGATGGTTCAGATCATAAATCTGGCGATGTGATTATGGCTGAGTCACACGTCCATCGATAGAGAACATTGAATATTTTACAGAATGCGATTCGTTGCACATATTCTTGATCTACTGCAAAAGAGTTTTAGACGCTTCTATATCTCAATTGGTGCCATATAGATACCCCTATTTTTTAGGTTTTCTCAGTCCCAACTCAAGCATGATGAAATTAGACAGCTGACATGTAAGTGGTCAGAGGCCTAATCTGGTGTTACACAATATACCCAAATAACTTCTGTGTTGCTGTTTTTGTGTTTCTATGTTATCTTTTTCTCATGATCTGGTAACCTAGCAGCATTTCTTATTACACACAGTGTTCTAAAACGTATCTTTCCTGTGCAAAACCTGCCTTCGTGTTTTGAAAAGTAGAGTATACGGACCACGGGGCAAAGAGCGCGCTGAGGATTTTGCTCATAGAAGTGAGTGACATTTGAGTACGTTGTGGCTGATCGCACACGCTAGGAAGAGTAACACGCCTAGTTAAATGTTACAGAAATGTGCTAGAGACGCCCAAAATAGGTTTACGGTCAACTAGATTTACAAACAAATAATACATTCATATCCTCAGTTCTCGTAAAAATTCATGGCGGTTCTTATCAATAAAATACATCACACAAACGTGTGTGGATAATTTTAAACTATTTGACAGTTCAATACTAGACAGCATCACCTTGAAATCATCAACATTGTGCCTATTCAAGTAGTACTGTCAGACTATAGCAAGAGGTTGGTCTGGATTGGCTAAGGCCTAACCACCTTCAATTCAGATTTATCCCAGAATAATATTAATGTAATATCCATGGGGCGGAGGGAACGCTTGTCCACCAAAATAATTCATTCTGGGGTTTTGACATGCCAACAATCGATCGTGCGTACGAAACCAATAGGATTCATTTAGTACCCCACCCCCTTGCAAGAAACTGGATCTGCTCTAGTGTGCAGATTCTAGTGAAATAATGCCGATGCTTGCAATTTGGTTGTGTTTGTTTGTTTTCGAGTATTTTTTACTTAGTTTTGGGAATTTTTTTTGTTATGTATGTGTGGGGTGTGTGTGTGTGGGGTGTGGGGGGGGGGGGGCGCAGGCGTCATCCGATTCCGTTCTTTGGTCTAGGACGCTTTTTCATTGATTTCACCGGGACTGCGCGTGTAGCCAGTATCCATTTAAACAGAAAATCTTTGTTTGCTGTTTTGCAGTTTATTTGTAGAACACAACTCTTTTTATAGTGGTAGGGTTCAATATACGGCTGATTGTTTGTAAACTAACACGCCGCGTTAAGCATTAACTGTGTCAAGTTTGACTGTTACTGCCACACACATAACACATGTACATGGTTTGACGAATCCCATTTGGCGTTGCTTCACTTATGTGGTTTTAAAACAGGGGGGAGACTGGGTTGTTTACTATTTGTATTGGAGAAGTAAATACAACCATACTTTTTCTACTGCTCTCCATTGCAATATTCTTGATACCAGTGAGGAGGGGAAAGCGTGGGGGGGGTGCAATTTTATTTTTTTAATAATGTTTTATAGGCGCGCAAAATGTGTGTATAATTATGTTGTATCCGTGTTTGCTAAAAACATTATAAATCCTTCAAATTCAATACTGCTATTAAGTTCTTGGGTTAATTAACTTCCTTCAAAGTTTATGTTTGTTATATGTGTTTGTTTTTGTTTTCTTTTTTGTTTTGTTTTTTGTTTGATAGATTTTAAGCTAGGAACCTGGTTAGGTATGGTAGTTTATATAAGGCGTATGGCGGAGGGGAAATAGTTTCGAAAACGCGTATCTCTATAATCACTTTTTCGTCTGGTTCCAATATCGTGTTGTAAGATGTAGGACATTTGTATGAGCATATCATGCAACATCTACCTGTCCAGACAAACAAAATCAACTCAGCAGGACACATATCACACACACCCTCCCCACCCCTCTTTATATAAACCAGTAAGCTAGTCTAACAGCCTCCCAACATTACATCTGGTCCAAATTATATATTGGCACACATCATTTACAGACGTATCTGTAACAGACTCCAGACTATGAGATCAGTCATCACGTGACGTGCTAGTAATTGGGTCATGTGACTTATGGCATCAATTTGACCTTTTAATATTTTCCCCAAAAATTAATGTGAAGTGCAGTGTGATCAAAGAGTTCTTTTGTGCGTGGATTCCTTGCTTTGAAAATGATACTCATTTTGTTGATCGATATGAACGAATTCAGGATGTGCGTTTATTTGTTTAAGATGTAATTTCATTTTTCTAATAATTCCATGAACCAACACTTGTTATTTCAACATGGCTTGGTGATGGAAAATGTATCATTTTAACAGAATGCTATATTGTATATGTGTCCAGGGTTACCTTATCGTGGCGTCAAGTGTAATAAATATAATCTGAAGTTACTTGACAAATATCAGCACAATTAGGGGGAACTGTGTACATAAAGTGTCATATTAAAGTCAGTCCAAAGTGCTCCCGCTAGTTTTGAGACCGCCCTCACCCCACACCCCAAGGATAATCGGGGGATATACTGCACCATTACTGCTTTCCTGCACCCGCGTGACTGGTGGGACTGTTCGTATATCGCTCTCTGAACGGTTACATACAGACATGGCGATATCTCACATTATTTCAATGCAGCACATACATGTATTTTCATCGCTCAATGCCAATGAGAAGTTGTTCTACATTAGTTCTTTTTCATGTCTGGTTACCAGTGCTACAGATTGGTAATGGCCAATGTGTGTTTCGTGTGCTATTTGATAAGCTGAGACAGTGCTCCACAATGCAATCAAACCAGCAGTAATTGATGGAGGCGTGTATCATTTTCATTCATGGAAAGCTCAAAAGCTATAATAGTATTGTAATTCTTTCAGTTGCAAAATTTCAGTTATCTGTATGGTATCCCCATTAGGGAAATGAGTTATGGACATCACACAATCCCGGCTATAAATCACTGTAGAATGTACAGGCTGTGAACATTTTCATCTTTAACATTTCCATTCTCCTTTTCTGATCATAGTTGCACAGTTAACTAGTTGAGTTCGTGTGTGGCGTGGTCGGCCATCATCCAACTCTTGGCGACATGGCTCATCTTGTCTATTTTTCTCGGACATGTGAGATAATATTTCAAGGAAGAGGCATCTAATATCAAGGACAATAAA